>JALRMM010000380.1:0-33610 GCA_026122155.1 Zymoseptoria crescenta
TGGGCGGGCCACCGGTGTGTTTCGTTGCCCTGGCGCCCCCCCCCCCCCCCGCTTGCCCGCCCCATGGCGTTGCGTTTTGGACTACACAGCGACGCACACGGTCGGTGGACCTGTGGACCTGACGTGCTGTAGATTGTATGTCGGCTGGCTTCTTGTGGCCACACTTCGTTGGCCGTGGGAAGGAGGGAGTGAGTGAGTGGCGACGCTCGCAGTGGTCGATGTGGATGGCTTACGGTAGGAGGTCTTGCGAGATATGAGGAGAGGAGATGGGGGATTGTGTCAAGAGGGAGGAGTGTGTGAAGCTCACGGTTGAGACTACCGACCGGAAAGGGAAAGTCGGGAGCTTTGTACATTTCTGACGCTCGAGGGTTCGCCGTGCGAGCACCGCAGAGGCGGGATCGGAGAGTCCCAGTTCCCTAGCAGGAAAGTCTGCGGGAAGATCTTTCGAATCGCAACGCACATGTACTCACCGTCTCAACCCGCAAGACCTACCCGGCGCTCTCCAGGTAAGCACCTCTTGCAACCCAAGGAACCGGCCGAGTCCATCGTCGGTGGCGAAGCGTGCACAGTCTGTTCAGCGCGGGTCTGCTTTTGACGGTCGGCGATCGACTCGGAGCTGTACCGACTTCCTCGCATGCCGACCAGATCGCAGGATGACGCACTCTTGAGATTTCTTCCAGCGTCGGCCAGGAAGCTGTGAGGTGGCTTTCAAGCTGGATCTGAAGCCATCGACTGCTTCCGAAAGATGTACCTCGTCTTGAGAGGGCGGACGTGGAATCGGCTGCTCGTGCAAAACCTTCACATCGTCGGCGGAAGAAGCGCTCGATCAATATACGATCTAACAAGTCCTCTAATAAGTCCTCTTCACCGGCGGGATACTCTCCATCTCCCCTTTATCCAACGTATCCATCACCACCCCGCGATACCCAATCTTGACCTCCTCCCCGACATCCCCCTGCCAGCTCAACGTGTGCTTCATCCAACTCTTATCGTCTCTCTCCGGGAAGTCCTCCCGCGCATGCGAACCCCGACTCTCCTGTCTCAACAACGCCGACTGGGCCGTCTGCGCGGCGCACGTCAAGAGATTCCGCATCTCCATCGTCTCGATCAGGTCCGAGTTCCATATCATACTCCGATCTTTCACGCTGAGTCGTGTGTTGAAGTCCTGTTGTACGGCTTCCAGTCGGGCCACGCCCGTTTCGAGAGCTTCTTGCGTGCGGAAGACGGAGATGTCCGCTTGCATCACTTTCTGCATGTCCGTTCGGATTTCCGCGGAGAGTTTATCGCCGTCGGCCAGGCGGATGTTCTCCATGTCCCGCACGGAAGTCATCCCGATGTCCTCGGGCGCTCGCTTGTGCGGCATTCCCCTTTCGAATTTCGACGCAATGTCCAGCGCGCAGGCGCGGCCGAAGACGACAATGTCGAGGAGGGAGTTGGCGCCGAGACGGTTGGCGCCGTGGACGCTGACGCAGGCGACTTCGCCGGCGGCGTAGAGGCCTTCCACGGCTTTCTCGGCGCCGGTGATGGGGTCGACGTTGAGGACTTCGCCTTTCCAGTTGGTGGGGACGCCGCCCATGCAGTAGTGTACTGTTGGGAGGACTGGAATCGGCTCCTTTGTCACGTCCACGCCGGAGAATACGCTCGCCGTCTCGGCGATTCCGGGAAGCCTCTCGTAGATCAACTCCTTCGGCAGATGGCTCAATTGCAGATATACGTGGTCTTTGTCAGGGCCACATCCTCGACCCTCGCGGATCTCCATGTTCATGGATCGAGACACGACATCTCGAGACGCGAGGTCCTTGGCGGTCGGAGCGTAGCGCTCCATGAAGCGTTCCCCGGAGGCGTTGAGGAGGTAGCCGCCTTCGCCGCGGGAGCCTTCGGTGATGAGGACGCCGGCGCCGTAGATTCCCGTGGGGTGAAATTGGATGAATTCGAAGTCTTGGTTGGGGAGACCGGCGCGGGCGGCCATGGCCTGGGTCAGATCATATTAGCGGGACTGCGGTGAGGCTGTCTCGAAGACAAGGACTTACGTTACCGTCTCCTGTCGAGGTGTGGGCAGATGTGCAGGAGAAATATGTTCGACCGTAACCACCCGTCGCCATGACTGTGTTCTTCGCAAACACCCGGTGGAGCGTGCCGTCTTCCATCGACATGCACAGCACACCGACGCAAGCTCCGTCCACCATCAACAGGTCAATAGCAAAGTACTCGATGAAGAAATTCGTGTTGTGCTGCACACCGAATTAGTCTCCGCGCAACCACACCCCCACCCCTCACTCCAACTCACCTTAACGCTCTGCCCATACAAGGTATGCAACATAGCATGCCCCGTCCGATCCGCCGCACTACAACACCGAACCCCCTGCCCACCCTTCCCATACTTCAAACTCTGCCCCCCGAGCGCCCTCTGATAAATCCTCCCGTCCTCCGTCCGCGAAAACGCCATCCCATAATTCTCCAACTCATACACCGCCTTCGGCGCCTCCCGACACATGTAATGGATCGCGTCCTGGTCCCCCAACCAATCGCTCCCCTTCACCGTGTCGTACATATGCCACCGCCAGTCGTCCTCCGTCATGTTGCCCAGCGCGGCGTTGATCCCGCCTTGGGCGGCGACGGTGTGCGAGCGGGTGGGGAAGAGTTTGGTGATGCAGGCGGTTTCGAGGCCGGATTCGGCGAGGCCGACGGCGGCGCGGAGGCCGGCGCCGCCGGCGCCGAGGACGATGGCGTCGTAGTGGTGGTCGATTATGGGGTGGGAGGTTGTGGAGGAGATGGCGGAGCCGGAGGCTGTGGTGGCGCGGCGGCGTTGGGATTGGGTGAGGAGGGTGCGGCGTTGGGAGGGGACGGGGGTTCGTCGAGGTCGTCGGAATGCGGGAGTCGTTCGGTGGAGGAGAGAGGAGGATGTGGTTGCGCTTGTGCTGCGGAAGCAGTCTAGGAACGCTCGTTGCGCCATGGTGGAGGTCTTGAATACCCTATGGGTAGAATGCAGAGGCCTTCTCTTCTGCAGTCTTGAGGTCTTTCTCAACACTGTCGTGCTCCTCTTTGGCCACCTAATCGAAGCTCAATGGCTGTGTATTTTCGCGTCTAGCAGCTCTATTGCTCAAGCTCTTGACAGGCCGTAGTCGGGACGAGGTCAGTAGCGCACAGAGTCAAGGAAATTGAGAGGAGAGTGACGATGGTGGAAAAGGGAAAAGAATGACCTGGCCTTGTACAGTATAGTATACTCATATCATACATCTCCCGAAATGCTCGAAGCCGGTTGATGCGGTTGACGTGTGGTGTGTAGATCTATCCTCGGTGAAGCTGCGAAGTTTCCCATTCGTCCCCCGCGATCTGGGGTGGATCTGGGGGGCGTTTCTGGTAGATTATTCCCGACTATGGCCGGACAAGGGTCTAATCGTCAAATTGGGACATGTGATTAGACATGTTAAGATACAGTACTTCTTTGGTTTCCAACGCGTTCAGCTATGGTATTGCTCAATGGAATCGTAAGAGTGAGAAATGCCATTCAGGAAGGCCGTGGAAACGACACGCTCTCCATACTCGGTGTGGACAGCCTCCTAGAACGGAAGATCAGCAAGGGCGAAGAAGTGATCCATATCAGACCCCTATAGGCAATCGCGGCAAATCTGTCAGACCCACTAGGATGGCGGCAAATAGCGTAGTAAACTCGTATCGATATCCAAAGTCTCGCCCAGAGCGACGGAACGCCCGGAAGATTAATCCCGGCTGTCCACGCTCGGTCTCAGCCACGCCTGTAGCCTGCATTCGTGCTAGCAATGCCATGGCAACGACATCTATCAATCCGCCTTCCCACTCTTTCCACTTCGCCCCCTCACCGCCGCACTGTCAAAGTAACTCGTCGATGAACTCCCTACCACCTTGCTAGTCATGGCATCGCTCCCCGGTCTTCCCCTCCCCAACTCATCCTCCCCATCCTCCTCGCCTCCAATTTCAAACTCATCTGTCATCTCGATCAGATCTCCCACTCCCCCGGCCCCCTTCCCTGGCGTACCCACACTCGCTCTCGCAGCCCTCCTTTCCCCGGAAGGCGTAGTGACGCTCTTCGTAGCCAGTCGCCTCACCCAACTCTCAATCGCTCCGCCGACGTTTTCCAGATTCATATGCATACCTCCTCCGCCACCTCCTCCGTGTGGGTAGGCTGGAGTATGTGATCCAGATCCAAGCGGCGTAGGTTCGTCGGTGTAGAGGGGTACTTCGGGGTGATGGAGCGAGTTTTGATTGCGCGGAGGAGCGACGTCGGGCAAATGTTTTGCGAAGATCTTGTTGAGGGGGTCTTGGGCGGGACCCGGACAGCGGACGGATTTCGACATGGTGCCGACGCCACCTGGGCCGGAGAGGTAGGAGGGAAAGTAGCCGTTGTTTGCATTACTCGGGCGACGGGCCTGGGGAGGTCGATCATTCCGGAGAGGTGAGGCGGGAGGGTGGTTTGCGTCGGCTGTGTTGCGGGTGAGGTCGAGCGATGTAGAGGGCGTGTCGGCGTCGGACCAGGCGTTGGATTTCCGGCGAGCGGGAGGGAAGTAGCCTAGCGCTCGTCGAGGGAGACGGGCGATTTCGGTGGGTTTGGTGTTGCCGGGGAGGAGAACCCAGGAGTCGTGATGCCAGGTCGTTTCGGTGTCAACGCTGGATCCGGCGTGGGAGTGAGTCGACGTTGAGTGGGAGCGATCTCGGCCGCTGGTGAGGAGGCTTGGATTCGGTTGTGCTTGTGTGGGTGTAGGGACCTCCTCTGCTTGCATGCTCGACAGACTCTCGCTTTCTGACCCTAGGAGGTCCACACCATCCGACATCGGCTTCCCCTTGACACCACATGCATCCACGGGTAATATCAACGTTGGCCGCGTCTGCACTGTATCATTCGGCCACATGCGATTCGCTTTCCGGAGCGCATTCGCAGAGATATTGTATCGTATCGTGATACCCGCCAGAGTATCGTTCTTCGTCACATGGTGCACATAGACCAGCGCATCCCGATCCTCCTCTCCTCCTGGCGGTGCTGAGACAGAATTGCGATCGTCTGATAGACGGCGTTTGAACTTTCCCAATGCATCGGTTGTAGCATAACTGCTCTCTTGCCGCGTCAACATGTCCATTCGCTTCTGCGCTCGCAGAGCTGCGGCTTGCTCTTCGCGTGTGCCTGAGCCGATACCGCTCGATTGTGGGTGGGATGTCGGCGCGAAGGGTCCCCATGAAGTCGACTGCGTGTTTGTGGATTGTGATCTCACGCTGTGTAGGTTTCCCTGAGGTCGCCTTGATCGGTGTCGGTTCGTGGCGTCGGTGGTAGCGAGGTCATTGCCCAGCAAGTCGGAAGCTATGCCTTGAAGTGTGCTCCATGAACTTCCCCATAGTCCTGCTAGTGAGGGAGAACTGTCTCGCGTTATCCTCGGTCTTCCTGCCGTGCCTCCCTTGGCTGAAGACCCATGCTGTCGCGGTGTCCCTGTTCCTGTTCCTGATCTTTGCGGGTGCGCAGAAGGTAGAGGAGAGGTAGGTCGACTGCCATATGGAGAAGGCAAGGGAGATGCGATACGTGTCAGGTTGGAGTGGTCGGGGTCGAAAGTGGTCTCGTCGCCCTCGTCTAGACCAGAGATCAGACGCTTTGTACGCGGTCGCAGCGTCGAGGAGGAGGTATTGGCGGAGTTCGTCCGGACATTGCTGGAGCTCATCGCCAACTATGCAGCGTTGCAGGGGGTGGGATGCATATGGTGGGACGGAGAGCCAGAGACAACGCGGGTGGTCGTCTGGGAGCGGCTTCTATAACTGGCGCATCACGTTCAGTCGGTGGAGGGCGTGGAGTTTGGAGGCAGCTCTTCGATAGTGTGTTCGTGGAGTAGGATAGAAGATGTTTATCGCCGGCTGATCTCACCGTGTTGATAGTATGATTAGGTGCTCCCAAGCTGCGTCGTCATGGCTGGTCTGAGCCGGGGAGTCGGGCGGTGTTTGATCGGTCAAAGTCTAACTTCTCCTTGCAACAACCTCATCTCATGTTCATTGACATGTTATGACGGGCATACACGAACGACAGGTGCTGAAGGAAGGCCTGAGCTGTCATCATCATAGTATTCATGATGTGTGTAGCTTCATAGCGACGGGCGGGTGAGCATGTGTCTGCCCGAATCGCGATACATTTCCAATCCCCTTCCAGAGACATCTCATGCTCACGGAAGAGCAGTAAGCACAGCGTATCTGGAAGACGGGATCCAGCTGGATATACGACGAGCACGGAGGCCAGCACGACTTGGCACGAAGACGGAAGTCGACACCGCTTGAACTCGACAAGCGGGCGGATTGACGAAGTTCAGAGTCCAAAGTCCAACACGAAGCTTTTCCGAGCCAGAACTGAGAGAAGCTCCCGTCCCGTGCACATGTGAAAGCGGACGCGGTCGTTGATGCGGGAGAACTTCCATTCCTCACTGATACTTACCTTAGGTAACTCCCATCGCTTGTGCCACTTCCATCGCCATCTGCTCGGTGTAATCACGGCTCACCATGACGTACCTGCCTCATCGCGGTCAACGTCTTCGCATCTGCCATCCACCTCCAAATTGACTTCCAGATCTTCCTGGTTCTCATCGACCACCAACCTCCACCTTTCCTCGGCCAACAACACAATGGTTCAAACGGCCATCATCAGCGGCGGAGCCCGAGGCATCGGCCGCTGTCTCACCCGCCGCTTCCTCGAGAGTGGCTACAGAGTCTACGTTCTCGACATCGACAAAGAAGAACTCTCCCACACCACTCACACTCATCTCAAAGGCTACACCGATGCCCAAGCACTGGGATCAAGCATCTGCGACCTGCGAGACATCGACGACATCTACGACAAAATCCAGAAGGCGGCAGAGTTCCTCGGCGGCCACATCGACGTGCTTGTCAACAATGGAGGTATCGCGAGTCCACAGTGGAAAGATGGCAAGACGATGTTCGATCGAGAGACAGCCAAGGAGTGGCAAGCGTCAGTCGATTTACCTTTTTCAACCCCATCACATGCTAACGTCTCCTCGAGCTACGTCGAAACCAATCTAACAGCGCCTTTCATCGTCTCTCAAGCCTGCCTCCCTTACATGGAACGCAAGAGCAATGGGCACAACGGTCCCGTCCAGAACGACGGCCACTTTAACGCGGGTCCCTGTATCATCCACATCGGTTCATTCCGCGCCCATCGCAGCGATCCCAACCAGGAAGGCTACGCATCAACAAAGTCCGGCCTGCTCGGATTGATGCATAGCATGGCCATCAGTCTGCAACCGCGAGGCATCCGTGTCAACCTGGTGGCGCCGGGCAGGATCAAGGTGGCACACGAGTGCAAGGCGGGCGACGAAGCGGGAATGGACTGGGAGGAGCAGAACGGTGAAAAGGACGTGGCGGATCATCCCACGAACCGTGCGGGACGGCCGAAGGATATTGCGGATGCTACGGAGTAAGTTGCTCGCGGAGGGGTTCCTGATCAGAAACATTGACTAATGACTGGGCCTCATCAGATACCTGGTCAACGCGGGCTTCGTGACGGGGCAGGAGATTACGGTCGATGGCGGAGCGACAAGGGTCAAGAAGTAATGGTGTAGTGATGGTCGCGGCGATACCGGGGCACCGAAATAAGATTCGGATGATCCACTTGAATCCACGCCAGAGAGCTGGAACTGGTGGCTGTCAATTTGGCCATGCATCCGTGCGCGGTGAGATGTTTGCCCAGAGATCTGGGGAAGATGCACGTAGCTGTCTTTTCTCTTCAGAGGGTTATCATGGTGAAGGGGGCAAGGGGTTCATTTCACGCGGGTGATGAAGTGTTCTATGCCTCATTTTCGAACATTCCACCCAGTGAATCCAAGTCCTCGAACCCCACCTCATCACAGAGCCTGCTCCTCTTCCAATCCCTCGTCAATGCTTCTCCTCACCTCGCGCTCAAGTGGTGGTTCCTTCAGCGCCAGTCTCTTTAAGTTCTCATGCTACACTGCTGCCTGATCTGAAAGGCAACGGGTGGTCGATTGGGGGAGACGCATGGCTCTGGCCGAGCGTATCTGACCTCGAAGCCGCGCGCGGAGCGAGAGGTGAGATGGACGGCTGAACTCTCCTCACGAAAGTGTGAGTATGTAGAACGATGTGTCGCGAATCGTGCCTTTACAATTCATCATACGTTCTCGCTCCCCTTCGTTCATCGCTTCGCTGACTTCTTCCACGTCACACGATCCCTCTCGCATCACCTCGTCTCCCCCGAATCATGAACAAAACAACCCTCCCAGCCCATCCAAAGCCTCATCGTCCTCCACCTCCCTAGTCCTCGCCATGGAGCATCGAACCATCAGCCTCCTCACGCTCCTCTTGCGCGGTGCCCTATTCAACGCCAACTCTTCCAGCCTTCTCACCCCGCTCCCCTCAACCCGTCGATCGGAACACACACTCGCGTGTGCAGCAGCGGCACCGCGGCGCACGATCAAAGCCAGAAATGCCTGCATCGTAGAATACGCATCATCGCCCCCGCAATGGAACGTGCTTCCCCCTCGACCTCGATCCCCGAGCGAGACATCAATTTTTCTCCAGCGAGAAGCCTTCGCCCAGATCCGCTTGCGCGAGGTGGCGGGTGTCGACGACTACTCAATTCCCTCAGCGACCATTCTCCTCTCCCTGGGGAGGCTGCTTCAAGTTGGGCATGGGGATGAATTGAACTCACTTCCGACTACATTCGCCAGATCCTCAGTCGGCAGTTCGAGTACTTTCATCGTGTGCAGTTCGGAGCTGATGATATTGCGCCCCCCCCTCGAGCCAGACCCATCTCCGTAATTCCCTCCTCGATGATGGACTCCCCCTTCAAAGTCAAATCGCAATGGAACACGGGCAGATCCTCCTCCTCCTCCTCCTCCGCGGCCGCAGGCTCATCTGGGCGACTGATGGTGCGAACGAGAGTCTCACACGCTCGCTGGCCGGCCGCGCGGTGAGTATTCCTTGGCCGTTTCACGCTCTCTAGCATTTGCGTCGTGGGTTTGGTGAAAGTTCTTATTCCGGACTCGAGGATGCGGTCGTCGAGGCGGAAGGCGGCGAGGTAGGCTGTGAGGTTGTGGTGTCCGCGTTCTCGGAGTGGGTAGCGGTTGTCGTCGTAGTACCATTTTTGACGCCAGCGGCGGTATTTGAGCTTGATGCTGGTTGTGGAGACGAGGTGTTTCGGAGTTTGGGGGACGAGAGCCATGGTGCTTCGATCTGGTGTTGGAGCGTAGATGATGAGAAGTGTGAGACCAAGTGTTGGAACTCTTTGGGGCATATTTCGGATCTTCATACCAGTAGCATGTCGTCGAGATATGGCATGCTCCGCTAAAGTCAAATCTCGACGCTTAGCCACAGGGTCACGGCGGAGTTTGGTTCATATGCCATATTCCCATGGTACCATCAGTCCCGTACCGCATCATGAACTCTCCTTCAACCTCCCACAAGCGGAACAAGTCCACCACCGATGCTCCATAAATGCACCACACGCACACTTCCATCCCAGACTTTTCGCCCTCTCCTTGCTCAGCACGCCTCCCGCTATAGTCGGCGCTTGCCGGTCTCGTGAAGGGTATGGTACATGCTTGCGCTCTTGTGGCTCTTGCTTGATGGGCGGTGTTTCCGGTTTGGCTGTGACAAGGACGGCTTGTGCTCGTTCTGTGCCACAGGCGTCGCAAGCGAGGAATTGCAAGGGGTTTATGCATGTGCAGATCTGGCAGGCCCAGTCGTCTGAAGGTGTGATTGTTGGAGGTGGCATTGACGGCGTTGGTGAAGCTGGGCTGTGGAAAGCTGCCGGAGAAGGAGCCGAGGCCAGTTTCTCTTGCTTCTTGGGATGGGTTGCAATCGGACTTGATGCCGTTGGTGGGCGTTTGCGCTTGCTGGGAGCGAGGTCTGTGGTGCGGGGT
The DNA here is from genome assembly GCA_026122155.1 of Zymoseptoria crescenta. Classification (NCBI taxonomy): domain Eukaryota; kingdom Fungi; phylum Ascomycota; class Dothideomycetes; order Mycosphaerellales; family Mycosphaerellaceae; genus Zymoseptoria; species Zymoseptoria crescenta. The sequence continues at coordinate 9,897 of JALRMM010000380.1, forward strand.
TGAGGTCCGCCTTCTTCATCGGTGGACGAGTCGGGGTCTGTGGAGGAGTCGATGGTGTAGGATGTCGGCTCTGGCTTGACCTCTGCGGACTCATCATATGCCCTGGACTTGGACAAGCTCGCAGCTTTGACGCTATCCTCCATAGCCCAGCGCATCTGCTCCTCTTCACTCGGATGGTCGTGCCGGCCATCTGCATTCGATCCAGCACTCGCTCCCGCCGCATCATACAGCCCTCCCTCCTTACTCCAACCCAGTCCTCCCTTCTCATCCCCCTTCCACGTCCAGTTCAGCTTCTCCATTTCCTCCTCTTCCATCAACTCCATTAGCGCCTTCGAGATTGCCAGATTGTTCGCATCGTCCTCCTCCGCTTTCGTCTTGAACGTAGTGCTCCCGATCTGATCCGACAACGTCACCGCATCATCTCTCGTCGAGCCACATCCCTGACTAATCGCCGTCCTGCGAATCGCCTGATTGGCGATCACATGCCGTACATCCGCACCTCGGTGAATCGGTTTGCCACCCACCCTCTGACCGGAACCACTAGCCAACCCGGCCTGCGCTCTCCGCTTCTCAGCATTGACGCGAGCGAGTCGACGGAGTTCGTTGGGTGGTGGTGCGCGATGGTTGTTGGAGCCGCCGAGACGGTGGCCTTCGGTGAGGAATCCTTCGCCCGTGTAGCCTTTGCGGAGAAGGGTCTCGTGTTCGTCCCGGAGCTCATCCCACAGTTTGTGGAAGTTGGAGTCGTGAGGGCCTGTGGTGTTGTTAGCAAGAAGGTCTGCAGGTTTGGGATATTTGCCACTCACCCCAAACATTGTGACTCAACTCATGCAGCAGCGTATCCGTCACCTCTTCGAACGGTAGAAACAGTCCCGGATTATGATGATACCTCAATCGGATACAAATCTTGTACCCTCTGTTGATGTTCAGACCCAGCAGACGCTGTTCTGGAGGCAGGAACTCGGCGAGTATTTGAACATGCCAGTTGTGCTTCTGCATGATGGGCTTGACAATGGAAGCGACCTTGCGCAGCATGAGGAGGGCGGCATCGGCACGTTCTTGATTCGGGAGATGCTCATAGGTGGTGAACAGAGCGGAGTGTTCTTTGAGTTGTGCGGCGGATTGGCGCTGGACATTTGCTGGCGGGCGAGGATTCTTCGGTGGCGGTCTCGAAGGACCTGATCTTCCGAATGGGTCATAAGACATAGTGGTAGACTATCTGCGATGATGTGCGTGGCGATCCCATTGATTATCTTGTCGGTGATGAAGTGGTGAGAAGGAAAGAGCTTGAGAAATCTGATCAAGGTGTTCTTTCTTGCTCCGTGGCAAACGCGAACTTCTGGAAGAAGCGCCGCAAGACTGTGTCGGTGAATGCGTCCATTCCTGAATCAGTGCGGTCGCGAAGGAGGAACAGATGTGCTGACGAAGCAAACACCTTTCGCTTCGTGTCGATGAGTGAAGCGTGACCTGTCCAACGACGCGTACACCTGGGATGCCTTCTTGGAAGTCTTGAGGTAAGCAGAAATCGAGGCGCAGCTCCGCGTAGCTATGGGGAATCTAATTGAGACTTGGAGGAGCCTTTAATTACCGACAGAGCAGTCTATCCTCCTCTACCGAGTCTTGACACGTTCTGAACAAGAGTACGAGATCAACGTTGTAGAGAGCTGTAGTGCGAGATCTTGGTATCGGCCCCCAAATCGAGGTCGATCGCTGTCTCCTCACAACGATGACAACATCTCCGATGCTTCGCGACACTTGTGCTTGCAATGAAGAGATGGCTTCGTGATCACTGAAGAGTCGAACCTAACAGCACGAATTATGACATGACATGACATGTATGCCCATCTGAGCCGCTGTGCCAAGGCATATGTACACCTGTCTGTACGCTTGGTAGCCCGTCACACTCGGTTACATGTACGGCTAGGAGGTATCTAGCAGTCGTGTCTCCGTACATGTACGGCTGTCTAGCAGTCCTGCCTCCGTACCTGCACGGCTTTACAGCGTGATCGACGTAGACATACTGTGATACGCTTGGCTAGCATGCTCTGCACACTGACACGTACAGTGGCATGCGTTTACCTGCCTAGGTACTCTGTAGAACTACATACATGATACAGCACACGACAGCAGACATCTCCCCTGTCTTACCATGGGGCCGATCTACGGAGCAACTGGGATGGCAACGCGGATCGATCTAAGGACCATCTCGGCTTTGTTCCCTTTCGAGGATGAGGCTCTTTGCAACCTTGCAACCTTAAAATGTCATCCTCGACGTCGCTATTGTTCGAACTTACACTCTCCAACACCAGACCTGTGGTATCTGTGCGGAGACAACCACAGACCGCCCCCCCTCCCATTCCGGTATCGCCCATGAAACCTCATCTCCACGTCAGCCACCCCGACAATTCCTGCGTGTTTCGATTCTTTAGACTTTTCTAGCTCGAGCTATCCGCGCATCCAGAAGGCTGGCCCGCGTTCTATATGGCGCCTCTACCGAACAAGACGTGACTCCCAGGTACGAACCGCACATCTTTCCACGCGCTCAGTCGTTCCGTAGTTCCGGGAGACGACATTTTTCTGTTGTCCTACGATATCTTGTTGTTGTCTCCTACGAAGAAAGCCCTACAGATCTCCTTCGACGCTGCCCGCATTATCAGCTTGCCGCGGCTCAGATTGGCACAGATTCGAAACAATCTCGAGGAGCGACGAAGTCCGGACTTCCTGAATGAGGTGGATGAAGAGCACGAACAACCACAGGTAGCCGGCGCAGCTGGAGAGCGCATTTGAATACACACTCGGACATGGATCCTCCTGCACGCCCAGCCGAGCCGTCGCGAGCACGGGTATCCTTCGATGACAGCCCGCAACATAGCCCGTCCGCTGGTGACGGTGTCCACGATGAATCCGCAGAGCGAGATGGCTACTTCTCCGCCGACGACAGCAGCTCGGATCGATGGGAAGAGGGTACAGCATCACCCCCAGGGCGAAGACGAGCCTCCCTCGCCATACGTATCCCTCCCAACCAGGTCAAGACGGAACTGGCTTTCACAGCTATGCAATACCTCCCTATGCCTATAATGGTGCTCTCATCTTCAAAAACCGTGCTCCTTGCAAACGAGGCCATGGGGAGATTAATGGGAATCGACCCGGAGTATGAGCATGAAACGGCGGATACCGAGAACGACGATCTTAGGCAGTTGGACAGTCGGACAATACGGAGCGCGACGGAGACGCTGTACGGAGCGACGATGGCGGAGTTGGGTGTGGACTTGCTGCGAAATGGAAACGCCGTGTTTGTCGCATGGGAGGACTTCCTTGAGACGGTCGTGGACGATGCCTCTCGAGCGCAAAGCCGTGGGACAAACTTGAACACACATCATGAGAGACACCTCGACCACGATTCCACACCGACAGGATCGCGAGGTCGTTCGACTTCCACCAGTACGAAGAACTCTGACAAGTTCAGCAATCATGGCAGCAATCGTACAGAGGTTCACGACGCCGTTATGGACGTTGTCTTCTCAACACACCGAGATCCCAAGACCGGCCTGCCTCTCGCTTCGCGGACCGAGAACACAGACCATGTACAGGCGCAGATGATCGTCTCCGTGTGGGCCACCGAGGACGACCAGTACTTCACATTGACCTTCACAGCAGCCTCCAGTTCAGGGTCGTCGTCGGGAGGGTCCGTTTCCACCAAGACAACGAGCCGCACGGTATCTCGAACAGCGACATCCTACTCCAACAGCACCCACTCGAGCGCTAGCTCGCGGTCTGGCCATCATTCCGCCGTTCGAAGATCTGTAGTGACGAGCCCTCCAGCGTCCGGGTATACCGCCAGCCCAACGAGCCTCCCTTTGATGGAGTTCCCACCGCGCGGGCCACCCGGCAAAAATACCGCCTCGGCACCCACTATGTTTTCTAAGACAACCAAGCTGAAAGAAGCCCTCCTAAACAGCATGAGCATCCCCGCCTACGCAATGTGGAAAGACGAATCCTTCGGCATCCCCAACATCGCCGCCGTCAAACTCATCTACCCCTGGATAGAAGACGGCAAATTCGACTCCAGCGAGCAGGCTCGCGACTTTCTCTCCCACTACAAACTCTACCGACCCGACTTCTCCGAGGAAATACCGCTGACCGAATTTCCTATCATGAAACTCATGAAGGAGCGGCAAGGATTCGAAGGGTATCGCGTCGGCATGTACAGCGTCAAGGATGGATCTCAGATACTCTTCGACACCAGCGGGGAGCCTTTGGTGGATGAAAAGGGCGAGTTTCTTGGCGGGCTGGTCCTGTTCCATGATGTGACGGATTTCACGAGGACGATCGATCGACAGCAACAGGTGAATGAACGACAGTTTGAGAATATTTGCAATATGATTCCGCAGATGATTTGGACGACCACGCCAGAGGGGCAGCATAATTATTATTCGGGTAAGCTTCTAGGATTCAGGGTGCACCGCATTGTTTCCTAGACGTTCGCTGACCCTCGTGTTAGATCGATGGTACAGCTACACAGGCCTCTCAGTAGAGGAATCCGCAGGCGAGGGATGGCTCAACGCTTTCGACGACGACGATCTAAAGGTCGCAGAACCCAAGTGGCGACACAGCCTGGCCACGGGAGACGAATACCGCACCGAATACCGCTGCAAGTCAGCGAGCGGAGAATGGAGATGGATGCTGGGAAGTGCCACCCCGATGAAAGACGAAAACGGCGAAATCCTCCAGTGGTTCGGAACCTGCACAGATATCCACGAACAGGTCCTCGCTCGCGAAGAAGCCAAGGAAACCCGCGGCCAACTCGAGCGCGTCATGGAACACGGCGAAGTCACGCTCTGGTCCGTCGACCGAGACTTTACGGTGACATTCTCAGAAGGTCGCAGCATGCACTCCGCCAGTGACAAGGAGATCCTCCCTAACAACGACCGCGCTCACGTCGTCAGTCTCAACATGTGGGACGTCCTCGAGTCGCAAGGCCGCGCTTCCGAGCGGGTCCATTTCGAGGGCCCGATGAAGGAGATTCTAGCGGGACGGTCGCCGAGCTGGACGATTGAGACGCAGATTGCGACAAATAAGAGGTGGTATCGGACACGGTTGTATCCGTTGTTGAGGACGGAGAGGTTTGGTGGGATTGAGGGGGAGACTTTTGTGGATGGCGTCGTGGGGGTGAGTATGGACGTTACGGAGGTGAGGAAGGCGGCGGAAGAGGTTGCGTTGCGGGATCGGGAGAATGCGCATCTTTTGGCGCAGAGTGTGGCGGCTAAGGAAGCGAGCAAGATGAAGAGTCAGTTTTTGGCGAATATGAGCCATGAGGTGAGTTTGGGTCTCCATTGGGCCATGCTAACTCCGTGATCCTGCTCAAACTGCACTGCACAACTTGCCTTTGAGTGGCTTGGGTGGTTTCGATCGAGCGGGAGAACGGAGCTAGCAGAGCTCAACTCCTTTCAGCAGCTTGTTGCTTTGTACAATTGACTGACCCTCGCAAAGATAAGAACCCCGATCGCGGGCGTTATCGGCATGTCCGAGTTACTGCTGGACGATGACTCGGGCGAGCTGAGCAAAGAGCAGCGGGAGTGCGCCGAGAACATTCAGCGGAGTGCCAATGGGCTATTGACAGTCATCAATGACATCCTCGACTTCTCCAAAGTCGAGAGCGGGAGATTGGACATCGAGGAAGTGCAGTTCGATCTGTCGGTCGTCATCCGCGACGTCAACAAGATGCTGAGCTTCGCTGCGGAACGAAAAGGACTGAAGTACATTGACGACATTCAACAACTGAAGTCGTGGAAGGTCATGGGCGACCCGGGGCGACTACGACAAGTCATCACCAACCTCCTAACGAACGCCATCAAGTTCACAACCGAGGGCAGTGTCACGATGAAAGTCAAGACGGAAAAGGAAACGGACGACATGGTCCAACTCCGCTTTGAAGTTGAAGATACGGGAATTGGCATCGAAGAAGAAGTCCGTCAAAAGCTCTTCAAACCCTTTTCTCAAGCCGACAGTTCGACCGCTCGACGTTTCGGTGGAACGGGTCTCGGTCTGACCATCAGCAAGAATCTGGTGGAGCTCATGCGCGGCACGATCTCTCTGGAATCTACACTCGGTGTCGGCACGAGAGCGACCTTTTCCATCCCGTTCCACAAAGCACCTTACCAATCCGACGACTCGCCGCTGGTGGACCTCAACCTCACCAGCATCCCCGATCGCCTGCAATCTGACCTCTCAATCTCCCGCCACGGATCCGATAATAACAGCGGACCACCCACGCCTACCCTTGCCCGTGGCAACAGCAATAACCTCACCCACCACCGACAACGCTCTAACTCGGGCATCCCCGGACACACCTCCGCACCGGCTCCGTGGTCCAACAGTCCCGTCGGCGACGCAGAACTCAGTAACGAAGAGCGCTCCACGACAGAAATCCTCGTCGTCGAAGACAACCCCATCAACCAACAAATCGCCCTCAAAACGATCAAGAAACTCGGCTTCCCCGTCCGCGCCGTCTGGAACGGCAAAGAAGCTCTCGACTACCTCGCCGCTCCTTCAGCGGCCCAACCCCGCCCAGACATCATCCTCATGGACGTCCAAATGCCCATCATGGACGGCTACAAAGCCACCTACACCATCCGCAACTCCCCGCTCTTCACCACCAACCCCCTCCTCCAATCCACCCCCATCGTCGCCATGACCGCCTCCGCCATCCAAGGCGACCGAGAAAAATGCCAAGCGGCCGGCATGGATGACTACCTCGCCAAACCCGTCAAGAAACCCCACCTCGAGAAAATGCTCGTCCGCTGGGCCATCGAAGGCCGCAAGAAACGCGCGGGGATCCGCGCCAACCCGAAAGCCGCGCTGGTCGTGCGACCTCCGAACCCGCGCGCGAGAAGTTCGTTTGCGACGAGTTGCGACGAGAGGTCGGTGGGGAGTTTGCAGACGCCGCAGGAGATGATTGAGGGGCAGTTGGAACGTATGGAGTATGCGCATCGGGCGGCTTTTGAGCAGTCCGCGGAGTCGGAGGGGGAGAGGGGATTGCGGCAGTTGAGGGCTGAGGAACAGGCTATTGCGTTGAGGGATCATGAGTTGATTGAAGCGGGAGAGGATCCGAAGACGAAGTTGGGGAGAGGGGTTGGCGAGGACGACGAGAGGTTGGAGGGGGAGGGGAAAGGGGAGGCGTTGACGACGGAGAATATGACGAGGTTTGCGAGGGATGCGAGGGTTAGTAAATTGATTGGAGGTGGGGGTGGTGGGGGAGATGGTGGGGACGGAGATGCGAATTCGAGTTTGGCGAATAATGCGGCGGAGACGGAATTGGTCAGTGTGCCGCCTGCGGCGCCGCCGGTGGCGTTGATGGGCGCGGCGGCGAAGAGGGGGAGTGTGGTCGAGAGGTGATGATGGGAGGGGATCACGAAACTCTGGGAATTGGATGGTACAGCACCCTAGGCATGGGTTTAGGATTGGGTGGGATACAGAACTTGATGGGGGTTTTAGAGATAGAACTAGCGCTTTGTGAAGTCCAGGCATAGGCATCGATTAATGGAATGATGTTACGATACCATCAATTCCATCATGTTATACAATTCGCTCGTTTGTACTGTTTTATTCGTACCTGTTCGTCACGTGGCGGCAATGCCGTGGCTTGGCGAATCGGACTTCACTTCGAAGCAAAATTGACTCACTATCGCAGGAACTATAAATCGACGTCCCGAACGACCTGCAGACTGCATACTCCGTACAGGACCCCTAGACCGACGACTCAATCGACAGCCTCTTTCTAGCAGGGATCGACTATCTCGCGGTCGCATAGTTCGTAGGCGTCGGCATCGTCTTTTGAAGGGAGCGGACTTGAACCGTCTAAACCCGGCATGAGGTTCGAGGACTGTAATCATTATATACAGACTCTGGACCAAAAGCATTAAGTAGTGCCTGTATCCTGGAGGCGATACCGACGCCTCGGGTCCAATATAGAGTCGACAATCTCCTGATCTTCCGGCGTTCCGGTCGCGGCTGTTACATGCTATGTGGCATGACCTGTTAGCTCGATGCGATTCCCGCCAGCAACTTCGATTAACTCCATTCCTCTCGATATCACGACTAAGGAGGTGCGAATATCGCTACTTTCTTAAGCTTCTATTGGCGGGACGCTGGGGATTTTCACTATTAGGGCTGCGCGCCGAGCTTTGCTCTCGGGGGAGGGACCTGTGAGGAGGCATCCAGCGTGTGCCGTCCGCTGTCGCGAGGCAGGGGGAACATGTACAGGCCTCGACCGGTTTAACCTCCTTGTATACAGACCTCTAACCTTGCGGCGTCTTAACACATCCGAGTAATCGGCATCGACTCGAGCATGGGCTACGAACGTCTGTTCGGCAGGGAAGCCGACCGATAACGCTTGATCTTGCTCTAACTCTATAGAGCAACCGGCCGTAACCGCTCCGATGTGCTAGCACGCTGGGAGGTTTCGAGAAATCGTCGATACTTGCCCGAAAGGCCATCGAATAAGTTGTCGTCGTAAGCACTACCTCCGGTACGAAGTCCACAATGGCACAAGCTTGTACCTCGTACGGACCAAAAGCACGAAGCAGTGCCTGGCCCCTGAAGACAAAACCGAGAGGTCCGGTCCAATGCAGAGTCGAGAAATCGTCGATCCCTGCCCAAAGTGGGCAGATTGAGTTTTCAGCGTCAGCACTGCTTCCCGTATATGCAGTCCACAGTCCGTAGGTCTTTTCCCGACAGATTGATGTCATTGAAGGTCGATGTCAGCTTGCTCGAACGATCATACGATCTCTCTCTGCCTCGACCAAATTCTCCTGGCTTCACTTCTCGCATTGTCTTGATCGACACTTCTTCTCCTGCGAGAATCCATTCACGAAGTCAATCCACCAGTCAGCGGCTTCTCGCAGCTGGTCACTCGGCCCAGTATGAAGCTTTCTGGGCGCTCAGTGCTCGCGGTCCTCGTCGCCGCTGCTCTTGCAGCCCCAATCGTACCACCCGATGAACCACCTGCTATCGCTCTCATGGTTCGCGATGATAATGCTGGTCCTGAAGAGCTACCACAGCCTGCTGCAGCCCTTGCAGCTCGTGTAGGTTCTGAAGACGACACGGTAACGTCTTCCCCACGTAAGTCGGCAACACGCATCTTCTGCATAACTGATGTGCATCCAGAGTTGTGCCCAATGTGAGCCTTCTCACCATGAGCACGGCGCAGACCCTGCCCACGGCGCAGACCCTGCCCACGGCAAAGACCCTGGCCACGGCGAACCACCTCTTGCAGCTCTCGCAGCTCGCGACGACCATTCCGTACATCTTCCAACGCATGTTGACAAACGCCACCTTCCACATTGCTAATCCGACTTGGTAGCATCCACACAGTCCTCCAGCTAATCCTCACAATAAACATAGTCAAGGTAAGCATCCAGATCCGGGCAGCAATGACCTAAGCCATGGAGGCGGAAGCGGGGACGGCAAGCCACCCACTGCTGCTCTTGTAGCCCGCGACGACGATTCCGCACGTCTTCCAACGCATGTTAACAGATGCTTACCCAGGTTCAAAAGAACATCCAGACCACGGTCTTCCCCCTGGCCACGACGACGGCGGCGGCGGCGGCGATGGCTACCTACCGCATGCCCTGGCAGCTCGCGCTTAGCTTAGGTACGTCTTTATCTTCAGACGCATGTCAGCAACACTGTTCGGTCTTCCAACACTTACTAATCCGACTTTCGCAGGGCTCGCTCAACATAAAGACGAGGCGGAGATGGTTAGGGTTCCGGTCCAAATCCCGGCGCAGGTGAACCCGGGCAGCGGCGGACATACAGATCCGAACCCTAATCACGGCGACGGATGCTCCAATTGCCCACCCTAGAGAGGATACATGAAGAGGATGAGAGGAGATTCGATTCTGGAGGGAAAGACGGTTCGTGATTGAAGTCGGGGTATTCTTGCTGGAGCGATAGCTCGTTATTTGGGATTTGACTTTACGGCGTTCTGTTTGGGATTCTTTGTCTCTCGCAGTAAAATGTTGGTTGGATTCTGGACTCGGTCTATTGATAATATTGATAAGTCGTTCTGACACCGACGAGAGAGGGAGAAGAAGCACTCGTGCGCGGAAAGACGATTTTTGGTTGTACATACTGCGCTCTTTTCTCTACCTTTCGACTCCGCCTCGACTCGATCTCGCAATACCTACACTTTCCACCGATCGCACTCGCCGAATAAGTTGTACACCCAGCTAGTATGAGACAATATGTCAGGAAATCTAGAGGATAGTCTGCAAAGCGAACATCTGTCAGTACATCATCACTCTCAACAGTTCACGATCATCTCAAACTCACCCTCTGCCTCTTCCTGCCACTCTGCCCACCAGTGCTCTGCCCCTCCTGCCTCTGGCTCCTCTTCTCCTGCGCATCCAGCACCAGACTGAGCACGTCGAATCCGAACTGCGGGAACTCCAAGCACATCCTCTTGAACTCCTGCTCGGCCTCGTGACGCAAAACGTGAGACCTCGTCGCCCAGAACGTCGCAACGGGCTTGCGGATCGCCTCGTCGTCCGCGTCGCTCTCCTTGTACACGAATCTCGCATACGCAATCTCGCCCTTGGCGGTGGAGTTTGTAAGATGAATCTTCTTGTGGGCGAGGGCGGACAACTGTGGGAGGCCGTAGCGTTTCGCGAGGGTGTAGACGCGGGCGTGGCGGAGGAGGCCCACGCCGTCGTTGTCGGGAGAGGGGACCGAGGAATCGTATTCCATGTTGGTGGAGCCGGAGAGGGTGGGGAAGTAGTCGGATTTGTAGAGGTATTCGAGGACTGAGGCCGTGGCCATGAGGTCGTCGTGGGGGAGGGTGATGCGACGGGCAGAGCCGGTGAGCTGGCTGACGGCTTGCTCGAAGAAGGGCGCTTTGGTGAGGAGGGCTTGGTGGGCGTAGAGGGTTTGCGCTTCGGCGCCGGAGCCGACTACGAGCTCGATGATCGGGGAGGAGAGGTAGCTGTGATGAGGTTAGCTGCGGAGTGAGAACTTGTGGCATTGAAGAGCCGTACTCGAGGAAGGTGGTGCGGACTGGGATGGTCGGCTCGATGTCTTCGAGGCCGCCGGGAGCCGTCTCTTCGGCGCCCTCTTCGATGTTATCTTCGGCCATTTCCTCGTCGACGTTGGTCTCGTCCTCGATGACAATCTCGGTCTCAGGGTCAGCCATTGCGATGGTTTGAGGAGGTCAGAAAGTGAGTGTGAGGTGAAGCAAGGTGATGCGACAATGGAACGAGCGAAAGGAAGGGTTTTGAGACAGCGTGCGATGGATGGTCGTGGTTGTCGCGAAGTGAAGAGTGAGGTCGCAAGAGATTCGAGGGAGCTCCAAAAGCTGGTGGCTGGCTGCTGCGGCGCTAGCACTAGCTCTTACCTGTTCCTGACCTTGGTGCAGCTGGACCGACAGGCCATTTGTCTAAATCTGCTGGCCAGATATTGTAGCAAGCTTCCCGTGGATGCACAAGTCGAAGTGTACATTCAAGATACTCGCGCCTGAGCCATATCATTCATGGTGTATTTCATTCACACGCTCACCAAGATCTGCTGCTTGAAAGAGTCTACGTCTTCGGGTCTCACTTCAAAAGCTCACCTCACGTACATCGCCACTAGACCCCAGAACAGTTGCTTGCGTCCTCGGAAATGCTTCTTCAGATTCCAGTCATTGTTGACAATCTGCCTGATCGGCTCTGTCGGAAGCCAGCTTCATACTCATCCTCAGTAGCGCCAAAGATTGGCTACGAGATAGAGGGAGAGATGCCTGGCGAAGCAGTGTGGCATTCGAGGCCGACGCTCTCTCCTGCCGACTCCTACTTGCTCCTTGTATAGACCTCTCCTCCACTTCGCTTCCTCGCAAATCATCGCATCGTATATTCACATCGTGAAAAAAAGAATCCACCAGCTAGTCCCTGTCAGGAGCCGAGCTGGGTTAAACGCCTCCCAAGAAATGCCCTCCTCGAGTCCACTGTGTAAGACTCACGGGAGGGCGGTGCCAATCTTCATCTGAATTTAGAACATTGTCTCCTAGAGCGTAAGAACCGCTGTCATCTGCCAGTCATCGTTCCGGCCTCGAGTTGCGCTTCCTGCGTGCGGCTCTCCTCCCCACGTCGTAGTCTCGGCAGCATCGATCGCCAAGTGCTGGTCGGTGGAGTTTGAGTTGTAGTGGTAGGGTTTGTGGAAACAGTGGCTTGCTCTCCCGCCGTCGGAGTCGTCGCATTTCGCGCGCCAGGTCTCAACCGTCCAAAGAATCCTGGCCTCACCGCGCCATCCGTAGTAGTTGTCGTTGGCGCAGCATGGTTCCTCCTCGCACCTCCCGGCCCAGTCATCCTCTCTTGCACCTGGTCTCCCAGAAAGAACCCTCTCGACGTCAGAATCATGTGCGGCCTGAAACCGCCAGGTCCAATCCATGTCTGGGCAGGATATTGTGGCATCGAACCTCTCTCGCCTTCACCTTCGCCTGGACGCTGTTTGGGAACGTAGTAGTCGGCCTTACACAGGGGACAACAAGCGCGACGAGATGTCAGCCAAGGATCGACGCATGGGCCGTGGAAGGCGTGTCCGCATGTCAGGCCGCGCACGTCGTCGTCATCGTCGAGTATGTCGATGCAGATTGCGCATGTGTCGCCGGCAACGTCGAGCATCTCAGCGGGCGCGGCAGTCCGGATCGGATCGTCCTCGTCATCGTCGTCTCCAGTTGCAACGGATTTGGAGCGGATCGCGGTTGCGTTCTTCTCGGGCACGGAATCGGTACTGGCGGTGGGCTGTGGTGTCGGGCGTGTCGTATTTCCCGTGACGGCTTGTGCGTGATCCTTTTGCGCGATGGCGAGCGCAGTCTGTTGTGATGGCGCTGGCTCTTCTGCTGATCCTCCTACCAGCGAGTCGTTCACTCTTTCAACCCGCCTTAGACTACCTGCGCGACTCGGTGATGTCGGTACACCTCCCTCGGGCACGCCTGCTGCTTCGCGACTCGAGCGGAAGACTTTGTACTTGGTCAGAGGGAAGCGCTCGTTCACCTCCTGCATGGACATGAGTTTCTTCTCCTTTCTCCTCCTTCTGTGGCCCGCTGGCATATTGTCGAGATCGATGGGTTCGCCATGTTCGTTGAGAATGCGCGCGGCGCGGTTGCGGGCGTTGTATCGAAAGCAGTACTTGACACCGACGATGATCCTGCGCAACATGTTGTTAGCATCGTAAATTATAGTAGGCGGGAGTTATTTGCAGAGGCAGGTGGTGGGCTAGAACGGCAAGCGCGAGGAGGCAGTGCAAGCTTACCATAGATTCGTGAAGACGACACCGAAGCCGAGCGCGACAAAGAAGAGGAGTGGATTGTTAGATCTGTCTTTCTTTCCGTCGCCGGTGCTGGCTGCTGTCGTCGTGGCCGAGGCCGCTGATGATGTGGTGGACGACATGATGATGTTGGAGGGACCTTGTGAAGGTCGCGCGGTACGAGAAACACGCCTTCGAGTCCAGAAATGCCAGTCCTGTGCTGCGCGCAGCCACTCTCTCCTGCGAAGTGGAGGTGGAGGTGGAGTTGGAGTTGGAGTTGGCCGTGGAGTCGCTTGCGGCTAATGCAGAGTCATGACAGGGGTTCGCAAATCGTGGAGGTGCAAAGCGAAACAGCTCGAGACTCGGGTGGCTGATGCACTGCAATCCAGCCTGCTCGTGTCGGTGAATAGCGAGTGAGGTGGTAGAGATGTATGAAGCAGGAATGCAGTGCAAGGAAGAGAAGCTCGAGTGAGATGCGGCTCACTCGGCGGCGGCGGGTGAAGTGTAGTTCTAGATAAGGTGGCGATCGATGCCGCTATCAAAGCCGGAGGCCGTTGGACTCGTTACGCACAATGGATGATGATGATTCACTCTGCTTCGCGGCGAAGCTTGTCGAGTGCTTAGGACAAGGCAGGGCGGAGAATCCGTGAGCCGACAACGCACTTGGCGCGTGGTTAGTTGGCGTTGTTGTAGATCCGATTTGGTGAGAGATTTTGAAGGCGGGGAGTCTACGATCGCTGTAGTTCACGACCGGAGAGTCGAAACAGCTTGAAGGTGCTGCCGGATGCGGGAGATTACAGGAATGGAGGATGCAACGATTCAGCCGATTTCTTCGCAATCCTCACACTCGACGCTGCCGTCTTCATGAGCGTACGTCCAGTTGATGACGATGTGAAGTGAACAAGACCATGTGCGGCGGAAGAGCCGGTACATCGATTTTACTTCGTACAGTGTCGATCCAAGATCCAAGATCCGCATATGCGCTGACGGAAGGCTGGGCGGACTCGGAAGCACGGATAGCAGGCTGGGCTTGGGGCCAAAATCTTCCGTCTTCTCTCCAGCCAAGAATCATCACATCTTCCACACTATCCATTGTGTCCGCGGCAAGACCACGTGCGTTTGCCGGTGCTGCCGACGTATCGCGTGGCAGAGACCACGCTCAACGTCGTGATTCCGCCGCCGATGTGAACCACGTTGTCCGACCACATGGATGGGAATTGTTCCTTCGAAGAATGTCTGCAGAACCCAAGCCATGGCATAAGCTGCTATGCCCTAACGACCTGCGAAAGGGCTTGGAAAACACGAATGCGTAGTCGATGTGCAGCCCTTTAAAGGATCGCATCGGTCATCAGCATGTCGACAAACGCGCAGTCCACATCCTTGACCCTACGAAGGAACGCGAGGTTGAGGGAAAGCTACGGCAAACCTATCTCATGTGGATCAGAACCGCTCTGTGCACTTTTATTCTCGCCTCAGGCTCGAACCGACAGGCCTAGCCTGTCGCCTTCGGCGACAGAGTTTTCAGCCGGTCCCCTTCGGGGCTGGCGCCCCTTTCGGGGCTAATCTATGCCCCTTCGGGGCAAGTCTGTTTATATATGAGGGATCCACATTGAATTCAGCCAATAGCAGCAATAGGAAGAGGAAAGTGCCTTCTCTCGTTGGTCCGTGCATCCCCTCTATACTCCTTTCGGAACAAGGTTGGCACCTGTCGGGGTAACCCGACCCCTTTCGGGGCAACTCTCAACTCAAATTGAACAGCTATCACGTGCGATAGCACGTGAGTAACAACGAGGCAAGGAGACTCTGATTAGCGGGCTGATTCATGAGATAGCGGCAAACTAGGTCTCGTCACACAGACATCGCGACCTGCTTTCGACTCTGACGCTGTAGTCTGCAGCAGCTTTCTAATCTGCGAGGCACGAAGAGGTCTAGCAAAAGGAAGACTTCCGACAGGACAGATTGGAACGTGCCGGCCATTCGAAGGGACATTATGTAGACTTCAGGCGACGATTCTTCCCATTGACGGCTTTTACCGACACGAGCACGCGTGAGACATGCTTGCAGAGCAGGCAGTCGCTACATGCCCTCAAACGTGGCAAGCCACTCTGCCTTGTCCTCGCTCTGCTCACCGAAATGCGCATAGTAGTCCAAATACTCCTCAATACTTCCGTATACCCCCGAACACCAGCCCAAATTGTGCACCGCGTACCGCCACTTCCACTCGCCAGCTTCTCCTCCACGACAGTACAGCATAAAGGAACCACTGTTGCTTATCGACCAACCATCGCCAATCTCGACTGCGAGGGCAACTTCCCACTCTTCCCAGAGATAGTCTATTTCGCTGGGTATGCCGTCTGCGTCGTCGTGTCGGCTGGGCACCATGACCCTGTGTCGCATTGCTTCCACAAGAAGATCGATACCTTCCCTTTCGCGCCAGCATGGCAGACCCGCACCGGAGACGCTGTGGACGGTCCGGCAGAGCTCTTCGAGGTCTGGAGGAGGAAAGGCGATGTCCATTTCGATGCCCAGCCCCGAGATGCCCTCCTGTATGGCAGCGAACCATCTGGCTCTGGCTTCGTGGTCCACGGGCCCTCGCGAGACACCGTCCAACTCCAAGTGCAAGACCCGTTCCCTGCGAGCAGCGACTGACAGCAGGTCCTTTGTCGAAGAGAGGACATCGTCAATGCCGCCAAGATTGTCCTTGAGCCATTCGAATCGTTCGGTCTGCGCATGCTCTGGCTCCGCGGACGGCGTTGGAAGTGATGTCAACGCCTCTGTGATGGCCCCCAGGACAGCTAGGTTCTTGGATGATACCCTTGCTCTGAAGGCTTCTAAGGCATGTTCGACGGACGAAGTTGGCGTGACGTTCTCCATGGTTTGACGGAGATGCTGCTGGTAGAGATGGCAAGTTGTTGAGCTGACAGCTATTGGAGGGAGCACATCGTTGCTAACTGTTTGCAGACTGCAGCAGCGTCACACGTAAACACGTTTGTGGTGTAACAACGCGGGATGTCAAAGTCACTTGGCAATTCTTCCAATTTCTGCTCTGTCCGACCATTTCCGAGAGCTGTGCCACAAAGCCCCTCGAAAACTTATCGGAATCGCCTCACTTCGAACATTGGCGGCGCCGATGGGTCAGTGTGTTCCGGATGCTTCATGGCCTTCAACCTTATAGACGCATTGGAGATCCAGGCAGCGCAAAACGGCAAGAGCGAGCCGCATCAAAGCTTCGACTCATCATTATCCCTGCATCCTTCCCCTCGAAGCTGCTTGCGCCAATAGTCGGAGTTTCGACACCGGGAGCGTACAGCGTATACTCCTCTCCAGGATACAATGCGAAAGGACTGTTCGAAACAGCTGCAGCTGTGTCAAGTGCTGTAGAAGGGGCTCTTGGCTCTTCTCGTTACTCTAGATGTCGACTCTCCCTTCATCGGCCACCCGCACCTCCGCCTTTTTCTTCCCGTCTCCCCTGTCATCTCCGCCCGCATGCTCGCCAACATCAGCAACGATGCCCTCAACAGCGGTCTGCCCAGCAACAGAGATCTCGCCTCTCTCAATCCCCTCTGCAAAACCAAGTCGCTTCGGCAACATCCATCGCGCATCGATATACCGCAGAGCGATCGTCATGGCTATGCAGAGGACCCAGATTGCGAGAGCGGACTGCCAGCCAAATTTGTCTGTTCCAGCGTCAGTAACAGGAGAGGAGCCGATGTGTAGGGAATGCTTACAGTACGGAGCTTGACTCGCCGGCCAAACGAGGACTTGCGACCACGCTCCAATAGCGTAGTATGTCGCGATGGCGACTCCGACGATGAGGCTGCGGGCTTCCGGGTCCTGCGGGATCCTGCGATGGGAGCCATATGTTAGACTTTCGTCCACGGTGGGAGACCTGCATAGGCCACCAGAGCACTTACAGGTCAGACACCCACGACATGATCAGCGGCGCGGTGCCCAGACACATGAAGTTGATGAAGTAGCTCGCATACGCGGCCGAGATGGGAACCTGCGTTGGGTGGGATGTCCAGACCGACATGATGATGCAGGGGACTAGGCAGATGATACCTGCACGCTGTCAGTCAGTACACCCTCTCGACGGCAACACTTTGTTGACGATCACGGCGGACGGGAGAGGACCTACCCTGCGCCACGATCAACGTCCACCGCGTCTGCAACACATCACTCGCAATCGCCCAAATCCACACAAAGACCATGTTGATCGCGCTCCCTCCGATCGGGATGAGATTGACCTGTTCTGTCGTCCACCTCTTCGATCCATCGCCGTTCGTGAGACTCTTCAGGAACAGGCCAAAGTAGTTGTACCCGTACGTAGCCAGCACAGTTCCAGCGTAGAGGATCGCGATGAAGTACACGAGCCAATTGGAGAAGGTGCGGCGGGCGGAGGCCAGGGTGACGGGTTTGGCTTCGGCACGTTTGTGGCGGAGGAGGCGGGCGACTGCGAGGTCTTCATCGGCACTGCTGAACCAGAATGCGCGAGGGTTGGTTTTGTTGGGGTAGTCCGGGAGCATCCAGATTCCAGCGAAACCTGTGAACAGGACGGGTTAGTGTGAGGATGTGGTGGGGAAGACAGGGTCGCAGAGGTGTACCCCAGACGACGGTCATGATCGAGTTGATGATGAAGAGCCTGGGAGATTGTCAGCTGGGCGTCCTACCATGGTGCAGAGTAGTGTCTCGAGAATACCACCGCCAACCAGCGAGACCCAAATTCCCGTCCAAAGTCTTCATAATCGCAGCCTGCAACGCTCCCGACAGCATGTTCCCAACAGACTGACAGCTATGGTACAATCCCATGCGCTTAGCCAGCTCCATGGGTGTATACTACTCCCACACCTCATCAGCAACATGACCCGTCACCAAAACCGCCCACCCCTCAAAACTCACCCAAAGCATCAAAATCGTCATCATCCCCGGCCAAGCCGAACTCTCAAACGCGCCCAAAAACGCCCTGATAATATAAACCTGCTTCGCGGACGTGACCATGGCCATAAGGCCCGTCATGATACCCCAGGCGACTTCCAACCCGGATAGCCAGAAGGAGGGTCGTACCTAGGTTATGATGATTTAGGAGGGAATAAGCATCAAGGCGTAGGCGATGTTGAAGGTTGTGGTGAAGTAGTTTAGTTCGTTGCCGTTAAGGGAGAGGTCTTCTTTCATGCCCTGGACACTCTTTATTAGTAAGGATGTCGAAGCATGGTGGAAGTCTGGCTCGGTTTACCGAGACGTAGGCATTGTTGATGTTCTGCTGGTCTGTCTTCGGTCTCAGATTACTATGTTCCCAACAGAGCCTGCTGTTCGATCGATCTGCTGGCTCTCTTACCTAGATACTTAATCACCTGCGAAATACACCCAAAGGTTATAAGAAAAACATCCAACCTCCTCACGAACGCCAGCTCCTCCTTCGACCGCGGCGGCGTCGGAGCCAGAACCGTAGGTCTTTTAACCCAGAAGCCTATCGTGGTGGAGTTAGTCGTGCAACCACCCGCGGCCAAGGTCGAAGCTCCGTTAACAAAAGTCTTAAGCGGAGGAGATATCGATGTAGACGAGGTAGAAGGACAGGCAGCGGAGGAAGCAGCGTTAACTGCTCCATCTTCATTGCGTAGAAGCGGCCGCCGCTTATCTTTTGACGACGACGCACTACTACTATCGTCGCTCCACTCGGGATACCGGACCCTAGTCGCCGCCATCGCAGACGCTATCTAGATCCGCCTACCGGTAGGAACTCGGGACTGTGTTCGCGAGCGAGCATAATCGTCGCACGGCCGCTACGGGGTCCTAAGATAGCGATAGGACTATCTCGACACGGTCGCGGTGCTTCTCAAGGTCGGTAGTTTTGATTGGAAGTTTTGCCGACGCCGATACCGTGGCCGTCGTGGCCGAAGCGGAGTAGATAGATGCAGCTGGACGGTGGAGCTTGAGAGCCACTCTTAGTGCGCTTATAGCGCTTGCGATGCTTTTCAACGACGTTAACGAGGTTATACGGATTTGCGATCGGTCTAGCGAGTGCTTACGTTAGTAGATAAGTGATGTCGGAAGGGTGATTATTGAATGTTAAGTAATACGTAGTGCGCCGCCGGTTATCGTCTGTTATTATCGTGTTAAAGCTCGAATTCGGCTTAGCTTGGATTGTCCGTTCGATTACCGCGTACGACAGCGATATCGCACGCGGTAATCGAAACAGGACAACCGAACAAGGTATTAATACAACTATTCTAGTGGGTCTTTATAACGTAACCTTCTTCGACAGATCTTAACTTTTATATCTATATCCCTCGTCTATGTAGACGACTCTTCTAACATAGCTATAAACAATCTTCTATTCCTCTATCGTCCCTTAAAACTAAACTATACCTCCCTACGTAAGCTATCTTATATAGATTAGAACTACTCTATATACTTCTTCTCGCTATAGGCTCGAAGGCAACGCCTTTAGCGACAAAGTATATAGAAAGTAGCACGCTAGTAGGAACTAAAAATTCTAGCTAATTAAACGCGTAGAGTAAGTAAAGTATATAGAGGGTCTAAGCTAGTTTCGACACGTTTATTAGGGCTTATCGTTAATTTTTACTAGAGAAAATACTAAACGCGTATTTATTAGATAACGCTACGTCGTTTAACGGTAGAAATTAATATACGGCCTTTAAATATAAGAGTCTATAGATACTTCGATTTTCGTCTAAGAAAAGTTAATTATATCGCGTAGAAACGCGTAATTTTCGATAGGGGTATATTCTATACTATTTAGGTATTTTCTATACCGGATACGTTTTCTTTGTTTCTTTATCCTCGACGGCGACAACGAGGTAATAGTAATAGATATCGATAGATCCTTAACTATAGGGAGCGAGATATAAGCTATATCTCGGCCCTCGAAGTATCGGTATATCGATAGCTCTTAAAAAAAGAAGTTACGACTTTTTCTCTTAGGAAATTTCGATTTTTTTTCTAATACTTTGCCCTCGGCAGCGACAACGAGGTATATATACGAGGATATCGTATATATATCTATAGAGGCTCCGAGATATAAGGTATATCTCGGAGCTCGAAGTATCTATAGGTCGATAGACGAAGAAAGAAAAATACTAATTTTTTTTCGAAAATTCTAAAAATTCTTTCGAGTAATGCGCGCTTAGAGGGTAAAACTGGTTTTTGCTCGATCTCGACGAAAGCGCGATAATCGGGGATAAAAAAGCAATATATATATAGAAAAAGGAAATTCTAGATCGCTTACCGTAGGGATTTTAGCTCGAAAGCTATATTATCGAGAAACTCGCTTTTTCGTACTTAAATCCGTGTTTTTTTAGCGACTAGATAGCTAAAGTTGTCGAAACCGGCTTAGACCCTATATAGAGTCTTCTTTATATAGTCCGTGCGTTCTCTCTTCCTATAACTTAAAACATCCGAAGTAAAGAAGCCTTAGTAATATTTAATATTTTTATTTTTCATATTTAACGTTTTTCGAGTTACGTATACAGAATTTAGCTAAGATCCTAACTTTCGCCTCTACCTTAATATTAACATAACTATGTAGGGTAAGCGCAATTAAACAGTATATAGAGTATAGTATTATATCGTACGAGTAAGCTCGTATAATTTATATATCTATATATACTATAGTATAGGTAGTAGAGGTAGTAGAAGCAAAAGTAAGGCTTAAAAGTTCTTAGAACGCCGGCGTAGATCTCTTACTTACGTAATTAACTACTCTTATAGTAAGAAAAGTCGATTACCGGTATATTTAGTAATTCCGAGCTAGCTAATAAGAGCGCTAGAAACTCCCTTAGTTTTAATAACTAAGGCCGCTAGTTTATACGCTAGTGTACGCGTAGATAAAGGCTCTACGACGTATATTAATCCGGCGGCTCTAGCTATTACTAGCTAGGCTACTAAGGACGATTCTACTACGGATCTTAGTAAGGGTAGTAGTAATTGTGCCCGTTATTAAATAGCTGCTACTACTATTACTATATAGACGGCAGAGGGTAGTAGTATTAGCCGGAGGGGTAGTATTAAGGCTAGAAGCGGTATTATCCGGATAGCGGTAGCATTACCTACGAGGCCTACTATTAATAGTATTGCGGCTAAGGATAATATTTATAGTATTGCGGTTATAACGATGCTACTAGGCCTACCCTTACTATCGCCGCTACGCGTTAAGCGAGGAGTTCTTTATCTAGCACTAGTACCGGCTTATTGTTATATAGCCTACCGCTATAGTAGTGCTCGGTGTATTATATACTAGTTTTAACGTAGTAGTAGAGTCGTTTCTAAGGATTATAGCGTATAGTATATCTATAGCCGAGTTGTTACGAGGTAGTCGGCTAAGGTAGTCGTAATAAAGGATTGCTAGGCTCCTTATTACGGCAGTTAAGCATTAATATCGCTTCTCGGTCTACTTATTAAGTAAGTCGTTTAGGGCCCGTTAGCTTATATATAGTGCTACTAATAGCGTATTATAACTACGCCGCCTTCCGCTTATTAGTACGCATAATAGGGTCGTAAAGGACTACCTACTCCGGTAGTAGCTAACTATTCGGCGTAAGCTATATAGTGTCGAATTTAATATATATTAGCTTAATTACCGCGCTAAAGGTGCTACCGTTAACGAAAGGTTCTAGCTCGTAAGAGCACGGTATGCTATATTGTTGCCGCTACTTACTAGTGCACGGCGGTACGTCCTTAGGCTTTATCTTACGTTGTTGCTTATAGAGTTGTATCTACTAAACGACTAATTTTAGAGCGTCCTTATATACGACCTTCCGCACCCTCTACTAGAAGGGGTTCGTTCTAAACGTATTAGACAACGACTACTAAACCTTCGTAAGTAAGTGCTTATATCGATCTAGCTAATGCTCGTAAAAGGGCTCTATAGTGTTAAAGAAGCCGAACAGATCCTTACGAGTAGAGCGGAGCTATACCTTTAAATAGCCGTATACGCTCTTATATAGTAAGGTCGTTATAATACTATATAAGCGGTACGCCTTCGTCTACGCCCTTACGTAATGCTTCTTATATAGCTACTACTACTCTACGAGATATACGTAGCAAAGGTAGAGCTATGCTATCTTCTCGGTTTAAGTAAGCGGCGTGCGTTTATTAGTAAAAGGGTCGATAATATCCTTCTCGGCTCTAGCGATATGTTTAGCATATGCCTCTTCGAACGCCTTAGGGGTATTAGCTCGGATATACGCTCTATAGCCGTTTAGCTACTTCTTAGTTACCTTCTTACGTACGGTTGTCGCCTTATCGTTACTCCTAGGGGCTAGTAGTATAGCAACTTTCCTAAACTTAGTGTCCGCGTAGCTCTACACGGCGGCGTTTATATGCTATATATATAGGTAGTATAGCACGTAAGGAAACACCGCATCGAAAGCCCTTATTAGAGCCCTATTACGGTTATAAACGACTATTAATAGCTCGTTAATGCCGTTCTTATCTATGCAACGCTTAATCTATTAAAAGGCCTATATATAGCCCTTCTTAGTCTTATCCGGCATAAATATATAGAGCACTAGAAGGTAGATACTAGTGCGAGTGCGGATAATAATAGCGAGCAATAGTATGCCGTATTTAATAACCTTATAGGTGCAGTTAATTATCCAGATATTGTTGTTCTTCTTCTATATAGCTAGTAGCTCCGGATAAACGAATCCTAGTGCATCTAGTAACTTCGTAGTATCGTTTACGAGTAGTTTATGCTAGAATCCTTTATTCTTTAGAGTCTATATTACTCTCTAAGCCGTATTTATAGTTATAAGCTTCTTACTACGTACCTTCCGCTATACGTTGTATATGTCGGTAAGGATAATATCGTTATATTAGCCGCCTTCTAGAAGAAACCTCCGCTTATACTAATACCGCACTTCCTTAGCCGATAGTCTAGCCTTCCGTAAGTTAGTAAGGAACTCGACAAGCTCCTTCGAACGAGCACGGCGGCGGTATTAAGGAAGTCTAATAGCATTAGCGGTAGGGTAATTGTAGTATAGCTTCCTTCTAACTTCTAAGAGTAAACTTCTACCTCGAAGTAGACGGTAAGTCCTTATCTAGTACGGACAACGATAACGCGAAGGGGTAGTCCGTCTTCTTCGACTTCTTTATACGGATAATACTAACGCCGGCGTCTTACTACTTCTACCTCCTTTATACTATATACCGGTTACTAGCGCCCTTCGAGTATATCTAGCGCTAAGTAATAGCGGCACCGTTGTACTTAGTCGGTCCTTATAGTTTTAAGACCTCGTAGCCGTGCTCCTTAGCATAATTAATAAGGAAGTTACTGCCCTTATCCTCTATAGCGAAGAGTCTACTAATATCCGGTATACGTCACGAAAATCCAAAATGCGAGTCTAGCGAGTTAGGTAAGGCGTAAGCGAGTTGGGCGAGTCGGGCGAGTCGAGCGCGAGTCGAGCGCGAGTCGAGAGAAC
>JALRMM010000381.1:0-33471 GCA_026122155.1 Zymoseptoria crescenta
AGAGAGGTATTGCCGCCCCCGAATTACTAGGACGGCTTAGTAGAGCATTTAATGCTTCGGACGCGCTAGCTATATACTTACGCTTAGTAGGGATAGCGGACTAGTCGCTAGCGGATTATTCCTTAGAGGACAAGGGTTTGTCTTTAGGTGTCGATATAGTGGATTCTTTTAGCTAAGAAATTAAAGCACTTCGTTAGAAGTAGGTATGTTAGAGATGTAGGCAAACAGGAGTAGTTATAGTGTCTCTTTTATGCCTCGGAGGGGACGTAGGCTAGTATTTTAGTATTTCCTAGACTATTAGTCTAGTAAAGAAGGCGAGACTCTAAATAGGGCTAGTAGTATTACTACGTCGCCTAGAGGGGGCTATCGGTGCCGGATCCGCTTATTACTATTAGATCCGCGAGCTAACACTATTTAAGCTCGATAGTAATACTAGAGTCTCGAAGGGGAAGTTACGGAAATAAGGTATAGAGTGGACTAGGTGCTAGTAGCGTATAGGAGTATTGGAGCCTTTCCTAGACTAGTAACTCCTAATAGTCTAGCAAACATTATAAGCCTAGAGAAGGTCCGATAGTGCCTCTATATAAGGGAGGCGGTAGCGTATATATAGAGTAGTAGATAGTGTTCTCGTATACGGCCGTGGTACTAGGTGTACTAGTTACTTTCTTTAGATCTCTAGGTACTCGGTAATAGAGCGGCGGGTCCTACTCTCGTATACGAGGCACGGTAGTGCTCGTGATACTAGTAGTGCTAACATCGATAATAGTACTAATATCGGTAATAGGACGATTATTACTACTCTAGCCGCGAGGTAGTCCGAGCGGTGCTCGTACATCTATTCCCCTAGAGAATACGCTACTAGTTAGATACTCCTTACCCGCCTAGCTACTACGGTATATCAAGACCGCGCCGACATTGTTCTTAGGGTATTCGCTATCCCTACGTTAGGGAGACTTAGCACCTACCTCTTCCGGCTCTACTACTAGTAACAATCTACCGGTTACGTAATCGTTTGTCTATTTGTATCTATAGTATCTATAGTGCCTATAAGGAGATAGGCGGACGGTAAAGAGGGTATATCTTTAGAACTTCTTCTTCCGTAGTCTGGATTTTCTCCTTAGTAACTAGCTGGAAGTCGTCGTTAAGGTAGTAGGTAGTCTAGCTAGTAAGAGGGACCCTCGCCCTTAGCTACTACGGTATATTAAAACAGCGCTAGTATCCTCGCTACTACGGTATGTTAAAACCGTACTAGCATCCTCGCTACTATCTCTCCGCTAATAGTAATAATCTGTTAGTTACGTAACCTTTCGTATTATAATACCTATAACGTCCATAACGTTTATTGTATCTATAAGGGGGTAATCGGCCGGTAGGGAGGGTATATCTCCCTAGGTAATAGTCCTCTATAATCTGGATTCTTTCTTCTTTAGCAACTAGCCGGAAGTCGTCGTTAGGGGCTGTCTATAGAGAAGATAAGGAGCGAAGGAGGAGCGCGGCGGGTAGTAGGCGAAGCTATTATAGTAGGAATTCTAGTCTAGGAGGCTCCTTTTACCCCCGAGACACCCTCTTTCTATAGTAGAAACCTCTCCGTAGTGCGTGCCTATTTTAAGAGCGTATAGTAGACGCTAGAGGTATAGTCCCTAGTGCATATAGCGGAGTAGCTAGTCTAGAGGTAGCTATCGTCGAGGGACGGGAAAATTTTTCTCGGCTACTCCTATAGCCGGTAATGTGTACGTAGCTATTCGCGTATATTAGGTATCGGTATTTGGATTCGAAATTGGATTTGGATTTGGACTTGGATTTGGATTTGGACTTGGAGCTGCATCTACCCTAGCTAAGGGGTAGAGGTATTTAAGGTTGTTGTAGTCGTAGGTAGTTATTATAAAGGTGTAGCTTCCTACTCGAGGGTGCGACCGGCGCATTTCTCGGATATTATATATTTCTCGTGGGATCGTCGCTTATAGCACACTACTACTATCCTATATATCTTACTACACCGCTAAAGCGAGTGTAGGAGTCTTATATCGTCTACTAAAATGTAAGGGGGGAGTATACTTAGACTCCAAACTCCCGTCGGATAGTAGTAGTATATACTAGAGGTATAGTAAAAGAGGGCTATAGAAGGTAAACATATAAAAAGAAGACGAGGGAAGGTAGATAGGGAGGGCAACGAGGAGGTAGATTCAAGTGCTATGTGCTGTTGTGCCTTCGAAGTGCTAAAAGGTTGCATAATAGAGGATAAAGTCTATTAGCTGCCTAGCGACGAAGGTAGCACTACTAGATATACGTAACTACTACGACTTTCCCCACCACACTACTTAGTTAGTAATCGGCTTATTAAAAAGGTCGCCGTTCTCTCGAGGGGAGCTAACTAACGAGTTATTTCGAAAGCTATAGTATAGTTCGTAATTCGATACTTTAGGAGGATAACGGAGGCTTAACGAGCAAAAGCGTAGAATAGATCGAAGTTAAGAATTAAGGGAATTAGAGAACAGCGAAGTTATAGTAGTGTATATACCTAGTACGTTTTAGCTCGATAAGTAGGAGAACGGCCGTATAAGTAGGCGAAGACTACTATAATGTCTGAAGCTTGTCTCGGAATATACTAGGCGATTTAAGCAAATACACTACTACTTTATTATTTATAGACAGCGTAATAGAGTTGTCTTATGCCTGGGATTGCATTTCGCGAGGTATAGTCTACTATCTAAGACTGCAATTAGCGAGTCGTAAGTCTACTATTTGAAGTATAATCCACCTTATACTTATAAATAGCTAAGATATCTATAGAAGCAGCCCTTAAGCCTCTTTAACGCTCTAGAAATAACTCCTATACTAAGTATCGCGGCGTAAACATCTATTAGCAACTACTATACTTTATTACACTCTACTAGACTCCGTCGCTTTCGGTCTCTTATACTTGTAACTACTACCGCAACTAGCACCTTAAATACTATTGCAAATATAGGTCGCATTCCCGAAATAGCGCGAGTACCGTCCCCTATAGAATCGCGTTAAGTACCTCGATCTCGGAATGTCGCGATACTAATTACGACTAGAGGCGACTCTCGCTACTCCTACCGTTATCTTAGTAAAAGCTCTAGCACTAGTATCTAAGCACGACGAGAGTACGTGCCCTATCTACCTCGACAAACCTACGTAATCCCGAACGATTTATAGCCACGACTTTTATACGCTCTATATTTAGTGTAATTTATATAAGCGCTCGACTTGTCTAATATGTCGCTATTAGCTCTTCTTACTACGGTCCCGCCCAAACTCTAGCGTAGAGATCTGGATTCTATTCTTAATTATAATAGCTTTAATCGGGTGCTTCGTAGTATTTGGGCGTAGGTAGTACTCGTAGGTCGAGTTACTATAGCGCTTACGAGGGTCTTAGCTAGAAGGCGGCAATTTATATCGTTAGGGTCCCGTAGTCGTAAGCATTAGTACGGAGTTAGTAACGAGGATTATTTCCGTTCCGACGGTATAGTCTAGTAGCTAAGGACTAGTTATTTGAACTTGGAGACTAATAGATAAAAGGACATAGCTTGCAAGGAAACTAGTTTTATAGGTAACTAGATAGGCGATACTAGTATATTAGAATTATGTCTTAAAATATAATCTCGTGTTCGACTTCCGTCCTCTCCTAACTCTCCTAAGTAATAATAGTAGCTAATATAGGGTAGAATACGCGCGGCGTTCGTATAGAGTAACGACTTAGTCCATTCTATCGGCCTACGTTTGTTAGAGTAAGAGTGCTATAATAAAGTCGACATAACTACTAAAGTTAATATACGGGCAACGGATATAGGCTAACGGATCGGTCCGATAGGACGGGTGCTAGTAAGAAAACAAAGGTTGCTAAAGGCTACTTAGCTCGCGGACGACGATACTAAGAGCTAACGGCTCCTACTACTATAACGGCGCTAGCTTAGTTGTAAAGCGAGTATGTATTAGTCGACGTAAGTAGCGGCGGCAACGATAAATAAATCTCCGAGCCTACCTTTCCGCTCTAGTAACGACTAAGGTACCCTTAAACTAAAGCGTAGAGCACGTAATACTAGCTCACGATTAAAGGGACGGTTATAACAACTTCTTTAATAACTACTTACCTAAGACGCCGCTATGCAATGGTACGCCTCCACTTACTAAGGGCGTCTTTACTATTAAAGGTAGATAGTCGCTTTTCGAGATAATTATAGGACGAGGCTATAGCGGACAGTATATATTAAACCGAAGGTAGTAGGATCCGAATTAAGTAGGAGATAGGACAGCTAGACAACTATTTCTAGCACTACCGCTAGTTATGTTTAACATTAATATTTCCATAATATAGATAGTCCTTTACTGCTCTCCCGTCTATTACCTAGCGCTAAGACAAGTAGGTCTACTTTCTTTATACGCTTATCTTTACTAATCTACGCTATACTTTAAAATGCACGATATAAGGGCACATAGCAATTTGCTGTCTCGCTATAAGTCTCTTTAATTTCGCTATACGAATTAGGCATATAAGACTATCTACCTTAGCGTATTAGTAGTTTAGAAGAGGGCTACAACTACTTACTAAGCCTATTAGTCTCTATCCTCCACTCTTTTATCTAGCATCTAACCTTAGTAGCACTACCTCTCCCGCCTTTAATACGTATATATAGCTTTATAGCCTTGCAATACTCCTCCCTTAATACCGACAGATCTTTGCTCTAATATAGTATATTTCCTCCCGACCCGCCTTAAAAGAGGTAGAAAAGTTAACCGACTACTAGACACTCTATAACATTATAACTCCCCGCGAGATTAAGATCGCCCTAGCTAAATACTTTATATACCTAGTCCTTCTCTACGTCGTCCTCTACCCTTAGGACCCGAAGTAGCTAAGGCTATATAGCGTTCTACCGAGCTAGATTACTATAGTAAAGTGCGATTAGTACACTTCCGCTACCGCTACTATTATTATACTACTTGTCGGCTATATCGGAACCTCTTCCCCGGCTCGATCGCCCTAGGCCGCGCTCTTACTGCCTTCGGAATCCTTAAGAGCATCTATAGCTTTCTTAAGACCGTAATAGGCCCCGATCGTACTATGTTATGTATAGCTTTCCTTCTTACTTACATATTTATAGTAATCTTTAAGACGACTAAGTTCTCTCTTGAAATTATTTTATTTATTACCTACCCGATTAGGCAAGTTATAGCTTAGATTTATGTGCCCTTACTAAAGCTAATGTCTCCTTAGAACTCTCTTCTCTATGTTTAAGGGTAGAGCCGTAGTCGCCGTATAAAGGAGAATAGTTAAGGCATCGAAAGAAGGAAGGTTAAAAGGAAAGAGCACTTAAGTATAGAAGCTAGCTTTATATATAGTATTTAATAGCTAGCAATTCGGCGTTTGGGGAACAAATTAGTATATATTAGAACAGATTGTAATAGAATAGATGGAGATAAGACTAAGAAGAGGATATAGCTCGATATATATAGACCGAACATAGCGACGTGTTTCTCCTTTATAATGCATCCCTTCCTAATTTTCCTAGCTCCTAGCCGAACTTCCTCTATAACATTGCTTCTTCCTCTCGACTATTCCGGCATCCTTGTCTAAGTTATGGAGATGTAGCTTATATACTCGGTTAAGTAAGGCTACTCGAGTACTAGACTAGAAATAAAGTAATTAGTAAGGTAGCTAGTAATATATAGGAAAGTTGATAGGACTTACGCGTTACTAGAGCTCTATAAGGTCCTCGTACATTAAGTGCCGCTAGCGTTGCTAGCGTTAGTAGCGGTGTCGCCGGCATTAGTAGCGGTAATAGTATCGGCGGCGGTACCGGACATATAATTCTAATACTAGGAGGCGACAACCTCTCTAAAGGTGCTAAAGGAGGTCGGTAGGGTGTAACCGGCCTTCTCTAACTACCGAAGTACTCGATCTAAGGCAATTTTGCTAAAGTTATATCTATCGAGGTAGTTATTATATTAGATACGGACGTCGTCCTTATTGTCGCTAGTACGTGCCTAAGTAGTGTAATTGTAAGTTATATAATATCTAATCTTCGTTCGTGTCCACGCTTTATTGTAGTTAGAGGTAATGTATTAGTATGCCTCTATAATGCGCCTAATCTAGTGTTCGCGACTCGTATCGAATAGGAAGTTGTAGACATTAACTATTTTAAGCGAAATTAATTAAGAGTAACCGAGAGAAAATTATAGGTTGGAAAGTAAGAGTAAAGGCGGTTGTAAGAAAGAAGAGGAAGAAGACATTGTTTAGTTAAAAGCGAAGTTTACTAGGACGACGGGAGTATATAGCATTACCTACGGGTAAGAGTCTTTATACTACTATAAAATAGGAACAACGAGCAACTTGTATATACATTAACATCTCTTTATATAGTAGTCTCGCATTAAAAGACTATAGTAGATATATATAACTTTCGATAGGATCCGTATCCTCGCGGAGAACTAATAGATTCTATAAAGTCGCGGAAGCTATATCCTAACTCTACTACCTTTCCTAGTCCAACTAGTTGTTATTAAAGCTAAAGGTAGGATCGGCAGCCTATACGGCGGCTACAAACTCTTTAACGGACCCTTAACTAGCTATAAGTTCTCCCTATGTCCTATTGCCGATATAGTAGCGGCAATATTCTAGAAGGCTATGTCTATAGCTCTCTAAGGGACAAGGTCTGTCTTTAGCCTCTAGTTAGTTATACAACGTTAGGTATAATAACTTTAGTATTCCTAGAAAGTATTTCTTCCTCTACATAACGCCTCTATCGTATAGTAATTTAGTAAGACATAATAAGGCGTAAAGAACGGTATCTCTATCGGGGATTAAGAGCTACTAGCCCGCTTCCAAGGTTAATATAGACAGCCTAGATAGCGTAGGCTTCCAGTCCGCTAATTGCTAATAAAACTCCCGCCTTTCCTCTAAGTTAAGTTTAACGACTAGGAACACGGCTATAGTACCTATAATGTATCGGATCTAACGATCCCTAGGATAAGGCCCCTATATAATAGCGTTTGTTTGTTTGTTTGTTTGTTTGTTCCATTTACGTCCTTTCGGAGTCCAAGACTATATAGGACGGCCTTGTAAGCAAGGTAGTAGATCTATTTACAATCAAATTCTCTCGGTATTCTTCGACCTTAGGGGAAACCCCGTGCCTAAGGCAATGCTAAAGGACTTTAAACAAATGCAAGACAAAGGAAATCAAAAGAGTGTTGCTATAGCTAGAGCTACAGAGTTTTCGCGCCAAGCTTTTTGTAGAATTTTCGGCGGATCCTTCCGCTTCGTACATATACTACAAATTCGAAAAGTAGAGTAGAGTACCGTATAAAATGCCGTGCAAAAGTAGCTATCCAACTCGCTATCTTCTCTTGTCCTTAATATGCCTTTATAGTATCGTAGTAGCAGTTCTATCTACGACAACGTAGGTTGATCGTAGAGTTGTAGATTCCACCGAGTTCTAGCTCTTTGAAGTGCACTTATCCGTAGAGGACCCGAATCTCTAGAGGGAAAGAGGTACGGTTCGGTTCGGATTTCGAGGAGGTACGCGTATAGGGTAGAGTGGACTGCTTCTTCTTCTTCTTCTTCTCGTTCGTAGTATAGAGGGCTGTTCGTTCGAATCGTGCTGTTGTTCTGTTATAGCTTGTATTTTGAGGCGGATTTCGAGAAGGATTTCGAGAAGGATTTCGGCGGATTCGAGAGGTTTTCGAGGAGGTTTTCGAGAAGGTTTCTTCCAGACTGTCTTAGTTTCCCTTCCGAAGAAGGTACTTACGACGGCCACCGCGTGAAGGTACAGTCTGTTCGGCCGTCTATATAATAGCGTATATGCCTCTACTACTAAAGAAGTAGCCTACATCCTCCTCCTAACTAGCGGAGGACGGATAGCAGCTACCTAGAGCGAAACGTACTAATGTAGAGAGAAGTCTCGAGCTATTATTGTAGAGAAAAGCTAGCTTTGGGATCTTAAGGATATCCTTTACACTAGTAGTTATAAAGAAGTTACCGTCTTAAGGCGTCTCCTCTATAGTTTAAAAACAATGCATAATTAGTTGCTAAGGTGTTATAGTATAAGTAGCTATAGCTAAGGCGGAGGGAAGTGCTACGTAGTAAAACACAAATATAGCGGTCTTAGCTAGTAGATCTTTAAGGTTGCTAATAAATGTGTCGAGCGAGTCTTCGTATACTACTCGGTGGATTTCTAAAGCTAGTTTTCCGCTATAGCTATTTCGAGTCGGCTTTAAATCGCCGAGACTTATATCGGCTTCGTTAGGGGACAATCGATTCGCACTATATACTCTCGGCTCTATAGTCTAGACTAAAAGCTAGGCCGGAGCTATAAGAATACTCTTCGTTCTAGTTAGGTACTTACTTAGAGGCTACGTCTTCTTCTTTCGCTTCTTCTCGAGTATATCGTTAACGAAGGCAATTAGGATCGGACCTATCCGACCGCGTATATACTTATTAGCGTCGCTATTCCTAACGTCGGTATCTACATTCGCTCCGGACTTACTAGCCGGAATTTTACCTAAACGCTTATACTATCTAGATAGATCTACCGGTTAAGCTCCGCTCGCTACTTTATTAGCTATATATACCTCGCTCGTCGAAGCTCCAATACTACCCGTCGTCTATATATTTATAGATTTATCGTTCCTCGTATCGCGAGGTGTTTTATCGATACTACCCTCGTCTAAATTGTATATAGCCTTATCGTTCTTATTCTTGTCTTTCTTCGGATCTCTAGTATACGTAGTCTTGAGTTTTTTTCGACGTGGTTCTAGTAGGTTAGATATAAGGTCCGCTCAGGTATACTAATAGTATACGGCGATACTAGACCGCTTCAACTCCTCGGGTACGGCGAGTATAGCAGCCTCGAGCTACTTGCCTAGCCTTCGATATTTAAGGCTCTTCGCTATACGTGTTCCAAGTATACTATCGGTTCTAATCCCTAGTAGTAGTTGGTCGATTTCGTTCTCGAGGTCGCACGTAGATAAGAATGTAACTCGATCTCTCCCTAGGTGTATCTAACCGTACTAGGCTAGATCGGATTTGCTAGGTACGAAATTATAGACTCTATACCCTACGTACCCGCCGCGGCATACTAGATTTTTCTATACGTCTACCCTACTAAGTATTTAGAAGTTAATATACACCTTTACTAAAGCTAGCGGCGCACCGGACTTTATAAGCTTAGCTAGCTCCTCGAGAACACTAATAGACGCTCTTTGAATATACCTCTTACTCGTCTCTCCGGGCTACGTAGCTTTAATCTTAGTATACTTAGCGTTACGACGGTTGCGTGCCTTTTTTACACCTATAGTAATCGTATAGAAGCTATTAACGAATGTTACGCTACTCTTAATTAGAGACTTTTAGAGAGCATCCGAGCTACTTATAAGTTAGCTAACCTCCTAGCTAACGATATCTACGTAGGCCGTTCCTTATATAGCTATCTCGACTAATTAAACGACTAGAGCCTATTATTTATACACATCTACACCTTGGATAGTAGCTAAAGATGCTATAACCCCGTCCTCTAAGCGCTCGTATAAATCGTAGTCGTCGGACTAGAGAATAATAGCGGTCCGGTTAGTGTTTCCGGATTCGTTCGGCATTTGCTCTTTATCTAGCTACTCGGGTTCCGAAAGATAGCTTATTAAGGGCGATCTTAGTAATAACCGCCTTAGTGTGGGGCGCTATATAAGCATAGAGAAGTGAAGTGTTGTACCGTACGGTAATAGTAGCTAACAAGATAGTAAGAAGTCGACAAGTATGCTAGAGTAGAGTAGTAATATAGAGATAATAGAGACTTACTATACTCTAATTAGGCACCCATTATATTATGTACTTACTAAAGAGGCCTTCGATTACTAGTACCGAATTAGCGCTTCGATCTATCTTATGCCTATTCTAATATATTAGACATACCGAAACACGCTTTCTTTATTATATTAAACGAAAGCTTATAGCGTAAGACATAGATAGTCTAGAACATGCTTCGGTAGTCTTAGTTAATCGACCGTTCGTCCTATAGGATTATGTCTATAAGACTAAGTCGTAATCGATAGGATGCCGGATCCGACCGCGAGGGAGATATAGCTAAGATTAAGTAGTAAGGTTATAATATTCCGCGCTATAAGTTAGGAGAAGCGGTCGGTCGAGGTAATATTAGCCGAGATGCTCCCGATCGATAAATCTAGTGTTCGTAGCTTTAATCCAGTGTACTATATAAGAGCTTGTCTTAAAGGGGTTTAATTTACTATCTCGAGCGTCTACTATCTAGATAAGACCCTCTATTATCCTAATTATATAGCGATCCGAGACCTATATTACTACTAGTTACGCTATATACATCGTGGAATTCCTCTCCGATATATAAAAGAGTACTTATATCCGGGTAGTCGAGCAGTTTTCTCTAATATTGTCTTTTATATCGCTCTAAACCTACTTTTCGATATATAGAAACACGAGAGTCTTCCTTAAGTAGCCGAGCGTACTCTTTAACTACTAAGAGTTCTTATAAATAGTTTTAATAAAGAAGAGTCTTAATAGGCGGTTAGACTACCGGGGTTATATCGTATCCTAAAACGACTTTCTATATCCATTACGTATTACCGAATTCGTACTAATAATAGTCGATCCGGTCGTTCCTATATCGTCCCGCCCTATCTCGAACATTAGCTATATAGGATATCCGATAGCCGGTTAAGTCTACCTCTACCTTAAGTATAAGCGTAGTACCTAGGAAATTACCGACTAGCTCGTATCTAAAACTAGAGAGCTAAGGTAGCGAGTAGAGTAGGCATAGAGAAATTATAACAGCCTAGGTCGTACGTACCTAACTTACTCTTAAGAGGAATTACTATAAGCGGCTAGAGATATCTATTCGCGTTACGGCGCTAATAGAATTCCCTAGGCCGTACTTACTAGCCTAGAGAGGACGATTACTTATCGTAAAAAGTATATAAGAATATACTACGTCCGCGTCCCGATATATATTAGGGAGAACGATAGGCACTAGCACTTTATCGAAACTCTCGAGACTATCTTTACGCTACTTAGAACGGCGAAGGAAGCTAACAAGTAGCTAGGGTAAGCCTTCCTACGCTAGAGCGTTTTGGACGATAACTAGGACGATAGCTAGGACGATAGCCGGGACGATAGCTAGGACGAAACCGATAAAGTAGACTAGGAGGCGTATATAGCGAGCGCTATAACGGTACTATATATTACCGTAATAGAGGAGTAGCATCTAGAAGAAGTCGTAGCGTAGTACCTTCTTATCGATCTCGCGGACCTCGGCGACTTCGTTCGTAACACCTAGGTAGCTTTTAAGAGAGGATAGAGTAGCGCCGAGATAGCTTTCATAGTTATAAACCTTACGATTTGCTAGATACGTTTACTTTCCGCCCGTATTACGGAGAAGTATCCGTAGCTAAGCACTACTAAGCAACTATATAGGGTCCTTGAAGTTCGTATTATTAATAAAGAGTAGTAGCTACCTATAGGCGCTAGTTATGTCTAGAGACCAATAATATTATATCGTAGTAAGCCGGTACTAGAAAATTTAGGAAGAGATTATCGTCGACTTTACGAATTGCTATACCCCGAAGAATATATCTAGGTCGCTCGAGTCGTCTAACGTACGCCCGCGGATTAGGAAGTAGTAGTGCCGTTAGGAGTCGTGGAATCGGCGGTATATAGCGCTTAGGAAGCTTTCGTATACGTTCTATCGGTAAAGTGTTTACTAAGAGGTAGCGGAGATTATTTTTTAATTGCTATCGAAGCTATAGTCGAAACTGGAAGTGGATAGGTTCCCAATTAGCTACCTATAGCCTACGCGGCTTACTAAGTAGGCTTCGGGTATCTCGGCGAACGTTCGGCCTAGATTTGGTCCGTTACCTAGCTCTACGCTCTATCTACCCTTCGTTTACTTTTGGGCGCGGATTATACTAAGGTGTCTATCTATACGGTAATACTGCCCGTCGGTACTCGTACTAAGCCTTATAAAGGATCTAGCGCGACCTTTACTAATAACTTTAGTCCCGCCGAACAACTTCGTCGACTTAATCCTTACCTACGCGGTATTATTACCTAGCGTACTATAGAATGCAATAGTTTCGAAGCATATATTAAGTCGCTTCTAGTTACGGCTAGCGCCTATAGTCTTCCTATTATACTATTAAGCTATTCCGCTAGGATCGCTCTATATAACTCTAGCTACGTCGCTATAGTAATTATATACCTATACTACGTATACTAGAACTTTGGCCTAATCTAGGGAACTTAGAAGGACATAGCTTACGTACTACGTGCCTACGAGAAGGACTTTATATGCCTCCCTACCAAACAACGTAGGATAGCGTCGAAGAGTTTTACTAATTTTTAAGCCGCGTTCGATAGGAGTAGTAAACATTAGCGGTCTAGACCGACTACGGCGAATCCGACGAGGAACGCGATTATAGCTAAAGTAGAGCTACACTTTTCGTAGGAGACTAGTAAAGATTTCTAGAAAGCCTACGAAGTAGCACTTGTCGCTACTTCGGACTATAACAACATAACGGTATAGAATCTTATAGCCTTTAAAACCGTACTCGATACTAACATAATAGACCTCGCATTCGACTATACCGCCTTAGGACTTGATTATATTAAATTAGTGAATCTAGTAAGGATCGTATATACTAACAGCTACGGATACTAAGATCCATTGTAGTGCTTCTAGGATACTGCCGTATCTATACTTAAAGAAGCCGTGCATCTATTAGGCATCTATAGTAGTAGGTCTTCGTGGATTAAGAATAACTCTAGGCTCGGTACGTTTAGTCGGGAAGCGCTCTTACTCTTTACTAGCACGTCCGGCGAGAAGCACTTAAAGGATGCTTAGAATCCTACTAGCTATGCCTCGGCTAGCAATTATATAACTTATAAGCGAAGCTATAAGGATAGAACAAGCGGCGACTACTAGGATCTAGGCATTAACCCGTAATCTAGTAGAATGTTTCTATGCTATCGTAGTAGAAGAGTGCGAGAGATTGGGATTCAAATCGTTCGACATATATAAGCTTTCGGTAGATAGTTATAGAGAATATTCTATACTCCTCGACGCCTAGGCGCGGCGGGAGGTAGGTAGTAGAGCTAATCGTGCGGTAGAGAGTTACTTTAGGCAAGATATAAGGCATTTCGTTAGGAGATAGTAGGTAACAGAAAAGGTAGCTTACTTATAGTCGTCTTACGCGATATAACGGTAGGCGTAGTTAAGGATTCATTCTACACTTAGGTATACATAGTTAGCATCGTTCTCTATATACTTACCTATTACGACTAGTATTAGCTATAACGGGATCGTATACTAGCACTAAGAATTAAGATATATATAGACATATGTACATTATTATTTTTTTACGCATTCTCTTAAATGTATATAATAACGATACGCTATGTCTACCTTAACGTCTATGTTCGATTCTTCTCCCCTATAGCCTTGTACTCCGAATTAAATGTCCGAATGTTCTTCTATATAGGTCGTGAAGGTATATAGCTTTATAGACGGACGAACTACTTAGATGTACACTAAATATCCGTTCCTATTCTAAGAGACCTACCGTTACAATAGGGTACGTTGAATGTAGAAATAACCGTTAGAACTAAGGCGGCTTATTCTATTGATAAATTAACAAGCTAACAAATAAACAACAAAGTCTCTCGCTATAACTTACTACCGCCGTTTAGTTAATATCCTACCTCCTAGGACAGCAATGCCTCGCTCTTACTTAATATAGAGCGGTAAGGGGTAAGTAAAGGAGCTTACGACCGAACGACAACCCTAAGTAAGAGCTAACTTACTACCGAACTTTATTAGCCGTTAGAGGGCTGGAACTAATTATAACCGAAGTTATAAGGTATATGCTAGAGTAACTAACTCTAGCTCTTACTTCGCTCGAAGTGCTACGCATTCGCTACGGCTCTATAACGAAGATAAATAAGGTAGGCTTAACTTACCTCGTACGAGCTCGGAAGCGTTTATCCTAATACTAGCTAACTCTTAAAGTAGCGTATAAGAAACAAGCAAAATAGCTAATAGTTATTCGTCTAGACTATAGAAAGAGAAGCCTATTTACTCTACCGCCTTCTTTATAAGGTAGCGTTACTTATTTTACGATCCTAACTATCTACCGGCCCTACGTAGCCCTTTCGCTAATCGATATAGTGGACTCCCGAAAGGCCGAGTATATATAAGCTAATAGTTGCCTATACGAGCTCTACTCTATAATGTCGTGTTTATACGAGAGCGGAAGTACTGAATTATATCCGCGCTAATATTCTACCCGACCTAGTTTAGGGGCAAGTTAAGGACATACTAGCGTAGTCCCGTACGAACAAGGTAGAGCATCGTAGCTTCTCGGTCGTGTTTATTCGAGCTATATTTGTCCCTAAGGCTAAGTCTAATTAGTCTTACGCCGTGCTATCTAAATATAATAAGCCGAAGTAGCCGTTTATCTACAATGCATTAGAAAGCTATAAGGATAGGAAGAATACGTAGCCACTCCCGCTAAGAGCGTCGTAGATCTCTTTGATTTTGCCGCCGATAATGCTCTATTACGAGACGATCTCGTAGATATCGTCCTTAAAGACTCTAAGCTCGGTAAGAGACTCTTCGCTAATATATAAGAATAGGCGCTTCTTTATAACGCTACCTACCTACGCGGACTTGCCTAGATTTAGCAATTCGGTTCCCTCGCGCTATATAAGCATAGTAAACAACTAACGTATATAGTCTACTTCTATATGTTGTTATAGCTAATAGGAATACTTATATAGGCTAACGAACGCGTAACTCTCGTTAGTACTAGGAAGTTGTGGAAGAATGTATTTATCTCTTAAAACGTCGTATACCTAGTCGATATCGAGCGATTCGAGTTCCGCTAGTAGCGTAAAGTCCGTAACCGTAGGTTTCTAGAAACGCTTCTATACGCTCTTCGGGATCTTAGTAGGGTCCTCTTCCTTATCTTTTCGCTTTACCTTCTACTTTAAACTACGCCGAATTAGCTCCGTAAATTAGCTAAGGCTATCGCGTTCTTCTAGTATCTTCTCGTTAAGCTTGGATTTCAGCTTACGCATCGCCTATACGACTAAGTATTAGACAAGCTTAAAGGCTTAATCCTAATGTCGGACTAGGCTTACTTTTCCTTCCTTAAGAAGCGCGTCGATGTTATCTATAAATTCTTCGTACCGTAGGAGGACTTCTATTATCTAGACTGCCTTTATAGCAGTAGACTAGCGGGAATTTATAGTGTTGAAAGATATAGACAATGTCGGTATAGACGGTATAGACGATAGTACGTAGTAATAGTAAAGGCCTACTTTAACTATATATACCTTATAACCGGATAGATATCTTAGACTCGTAGGACGCTACTTCTTACCGTAAGCCCTAGTAAACATCCTAGTCGTAGCGGTAGAGATAGAAGCGTAGTAGAGCGACGGAAGAGCTACATATAGATCGAGATATGCATTAGAGGTAATCTTGGGTAACCGCTTATAGGTAGCCCTACTCTATTCCGAATAGTTTTCCTTCTATACCTATAATAACGCGGACCTTCGACCGCGCCTACGAAGAGGATTATACGAGCGTCTCTCGATTACTAGCGCTACTTATACGTTCCTACGTACTCCTTATCGCTAGACTATAGCCGCTACTATTATCCGTAGATCTCTCCGCCGCCTCCTACTAGGGTAGTAGCGTTCCAAGCTCTAGGTAGCTTAGCGAACGCCAAATACGGAGACTTTCGTCCTTTATATAGTCTTAACTATGTTTATTATATTCCTACTCTTTAGGGCAGGCCTAGGACTACTATTATAGTCTCGAACTTCGCGCGTATAGATAGTAGAGCGGACCCTAGGAAGCTTACGACCTATCTCTAACCCGGACGAGCCTATTAATAATATCTGGAAATCCTAGCTACTAGCACAATCCGAAACTATAGGTTTCGAGGAGTTCTATAAGTCGCTATATAACAAGTTTACCTCCGGCTAAGTCTCCTATAAAGAATTAATACAGTGGCTCTATATAAGTAACTACGAACTTGCTACGTATAGGGAATACTTACGTAGGAATAAGACCGAACTAGAGGCGCTATCTAATTAAGTAGGATACCTCGATCCTATTGCTGGAAGTTATATATCGCAAATTATAGACCTATAGAACGGATAGCTCGATCCCGAACGATACGATAGGAGAGCACGATAAGATATAGGCGTCTAAGTAGAAATATATAACCTAAGCGCTCCGGCGACCGCGTATTACGTCGTAAAGCTAGAGATCGAGCTAATAGCTCTACGTAAGTATAATGCATTACTTAATAGGGACCGTATCGAAAACGACGTCTTATAAAGTTAGCTTATATTAGGGTAGTTGGAATTGCAAGAAGCTAAAGCTAGCATTAAACGTCTATAGGGCGAAAGTAAAGCCTAGTACGATACGGGCGTCTAAGTTAATAGGCTCGATCGGACTAGAGAGTAGCACGATACGGGCGTATAGGTTAATAAGCTCGATTGGATTAGAGAGTAGTACGATACGGGCGTATAGGTTAATAAGCTCGATCGGGTTAGAGAGTAGTACGATACGGGCGTATAGGTTAATAAGCTCAATCGGATTAGAGAGTAGTACGATGCTAGTATCGAGGCGGACATACTCGATCCTAGTAATCGAGAGAAGCTAGAGGCTAAGATAAAGGCGCTATATTAGTATAATATACGACTTAGCACTAAACCAAAGGGTAAGGACAACCTTAAAGGTTATGCTCTATATAGTCTTAAGGCGGAATTATAAGAAGTAACCGAGAACAATAAGCGCCTAAGGATATAGCTCGTAGCTTTAGACTTAGACTATGCCGCGGAAGTAGCTTACCTCTTTACCGAGATTAGGGAGTTAGTATCTAGCGTAGTAAGTAGCGCGGCAAGTTCCTTATTAGCAATTAAGGAGTAGAAGGCCTATATATGCACTCTAGAAGAGAAGATAGAGCGTGTTAAAGGCTAGATGCATGCTATCTAAGAAGTTTACGACGGATTACGATCCTAACTAGCGACTTCTAAGGAGAGCTCAGCTTAGCTATTATCGGGTAGGATAGAGAAATTTCGGAGAAAGACTCTCGAGCACGAGGGATGCTTGTAGTTAGCTAAATACTAAGCTAGAGGAGGCGTTCTTACTTAACGTTAGCCGCCTCTTCCTTATGGATTTGTTCCTTAATGTCTTTATCTCTATTATTATAAGGAGTGTTGTCCCTCTAAGAGATAGTAGTGTCCCGTTCTTTTTCTATAGGGGTATCGTTATCCTAGGCGGCGACTAGTTGTCCTAGTTCGATAGGTTCGGCCGCTCTATCGCCTTATAGTACCTAGGTTAGGGCATCCGTATTATCTTAGGTATCGGCGGGGTCGATACCTTATCGACGGGTCGATTTGCCCCTAGAGGGTCCGGAATAGGAGGAAGATATTATAAAGTAATTCGTCGTGCCTAGTATTTAGATCGAATCGTGTATAAAAGGGTATTATAAGAGTAGTAGTATAAATTACTAGTAAGAAAAGACTCGATTCGATACCCTTTCGTAATAAAGAGGATCCTACCTCCCTATACAGAGGCCTTCTGTTGCAATATAGGCCTGTTTAGGGACCTTGTTACGTAAAGGTACTAATCCGGTTGGAGATTATGCTAACGGGCGTAATATAGTCTCTTTTAGGGACTATATCGCGCTGTTAGAGAGGCACGCGTAACATTAAACTTATTATCCTCGTCTAGATTATCGAGGACCTTATCTATGTAGTTAAAAGGGTAACTATATTCCTCCTACTAATATTAGCGGTAGGCGTCCGCCTAAGTTATATAGCTATCGTATAGTAGGATAGGGTACATACGAAACGGATAGTAGAGGACAATTTTCATATAGTAGAAGTTCTCGTAATCCGGGCTAGTCGATACCGCGGAGTATCTATAAAGATATAGTTAATTCTTTTCTAAGGTGCTACTTACACTTTAGAAAGAAATACCTTAGCATATAATAGAGTATCCGATTAGGAGCGTTAGGCCGAGGCTAAGGGGTTCTATCCTTCCTATATTTAAAGCTAGTAAGGAACGTAAATAGCGTTACATCCTCGTACGTGTTAGGTCTAGCCTTATACTTCTCGAGGGCAGTCCGACTACGTTCGACCTCCTTACCGGCCTTATCGAGCTCGACGGATGTCCTAAGCTAATCCTTAGACTAATAGTCGAGGCTAATAGCCTCGCGGCTACTATACGAGAGTAGTAAGCCGAAGAGGATATAGGAAACCTCCTACGCTAACTAGTCCCTCTCGGCGATTAAGTAGTTAATAGTCTTATTTGCTAGCGATAGTACGGGCTAGAAATAGGTTAGATTTCTTTTCTAAGGTAAGGTATACGGTTTAGAAAAGAACTACCCACCCGATTATTATTTAGAAACAGTGCTAGACTTTAGGCAATCTACTAGTACGTTAATATAGTAGGCTCGTTCTTAGTCGCGTATTTCCTAACGTAGTTAATTACTACCTTCGTAGACGTATAGGGTAAGATGTTACTATTCGCTCTCTAGGCTAGCCCGACTATAGGGCTATACGCGTTTATTATATAGTTGTTCGAGCTACGGTTAGTTGTTATAGGGCCTATAGCTCGAGGGAAGTAGAACTAGCACTTAGTTAGTATATTAGGTAGAGTGCCTCTTACCCGTCGTTAGTAGTAGCCCTATAACATGTTAGACTCCTTAGTTCGTAGTTATAGGATCGGATTTCTTTTCCAAGTAGGGAATCCTACTTTAGAAAAGAATTCACCCCTAAGAAGCGCCTACCTTACTTCTATCGTATAAGTACTACTATACGCGGTTAATAACGTCCGATAGATCCTCTAGCGTGTTAGACTTTAGTTAGTTTATTAGCACTAGTGTTATATATACCTCGAGTACCTACCCTAGCGCGAGCTCTACCTAGCTAAGGATTTACTATAACGATATACTTATTCTAAAAGGCGGTAAAGGCGGCGTGATCTATCTCGTCCTCGATGTTGCTATATACTT
The DNA here is from genome assembly GCA_026122155.1 of Zymoseptoria crescenta. NCBI lineage: Eukaryota > Fungi > Ascomycota > Dothideomycetes > Mycosphaerellales > Mycosphaerellaceae > Zymoseptoria > Zymoseptoria crescenta. Next base: position 19,078 of record JALRMM010000381.1, read on the forward strand.
CCGGTATAATACGTAGATCGCACTATATAAAGCCATAGATATACGTACTACCGCGGCCTTAAACCTTATACCGGAACTAGTAGTTAACGATACCAAACTTCGGCTTAAGAACCTATAAAACGGGTAAGAATTTCGTTCTAAAGTAGCTATAGCACTATAGAAAAGAACACTAACCTAATTAAAGAAGGAGGTTAACCGGTCGTAGAAATGCTAAGTCGTAACGTATAGATAGTTATAGAGGTTATTACGACTAATCTAAAGCCGTTCTATATTAGTACTATTCTTCCACCGCTTATAGTTAGGTAGTAGTCGATAAAGACTATCCTACTATATGTTAGCCGCGCTAAAGGTAAAGAAGAATGCGGGTTTTCCTAGAAGTAGGATTAGTATTGTTCTCTAAAGTAATAAGAGCGCCTTAGAAAAAAATTGCCTACCTAATATATAGACGTATAATATTAGCTCCGACCGCTTCTTGTTCTAGAAAGGCCGAATCCCCTTAACGGTCGTAGATCTACGGATTACGCGGTTAAGGAGGGCTTAGGCCTAGCGAGTATCCTTATAGAGGTGTTCTCGTAGCTCGTCGAGAGTTATTATATAGCCGTCCTTACGATTAATAATCCAGCGCGACCGGCTACTACTAATATAACGCATCTACGTATTAAAGATAGCGTAGCGGAAGCGCTAGTAACGGGTAAACCGGCTATTATCGTATCGAAGGAGATACTAGATCTACCTTAAGAGCAGTATCTTCCTTAACCGTAGGAGGGCCTAGTCTATAGCAACCGTTAGCAATTCCTTTCTAAAGTTAGTTACTAGGCTTAGAAAAGAATTCGATATAGACCGGTAAGACCTTAAGGAAATAGGTAAGGGAATACGAGCGAGAAGATAGACTCCCTATATATCTACTACGAACTCCGATTCTACTACGAATACCGTAGAGTCTATAGATATAGCTACGCTATAGCGGCTCTAAAATGCTTAGCATTAGGCCTTAGACCTATAGAACGTTAGATAGACTCCTTAGTCCGTATTTTTAGATAGGCTATAGCTATCGCACTATAGATAGAAATACTTACCTTAAAGAAAATCCACCGCCTCTAATTTACCGGGGAGGGTATTAGGTACGGCGGTACCCTCTATTATACCCTCGATATCCGTACTATTATCGTTACCCTCTAGTAGGGTAGTATTGTCCTTAATATTAACTATCGCGATCTTATCGAGAACCGTACTATCCTTAGGGAGGGAGAGAAGTATAGCGTAATCTATCCTAATATTAGTATAGCCGGGGTAGTGTTGAATTAGGTAATCTAGCTAAGTCTAGTTCGGATGTTAGTAATTCTTTTCTAAAGTAGAAGCATACTTTAGAAAAGAACTAACCTATATATGGAAGCGATTTACGGTAAAGGATCTATAGAACTACGCGGTAAACTAACTACGATTAGGGTCGGCTAGATCTTACTCTAGCCGGATAAGAATAGTATTATACTAAGCTAGTAATCGTAGTAGCTTAGTAACTATATTAGGCACATTACGAGCGAAGGTTATAACGTGTCCCTTATATCTCTACTATATGCTATCGACGTGGACTATATATATAATATTATAGATTAGTATAATAAGTAACTACTCGATATCCAATAACACTAGTAGCTACCCGGGTACGGCGCCTAGATCTATAGAGTTCTCGGCGGATATAAGATAAGGTTCGCCGGCTAATAGAGGCGTGTCTACGGTTTTATAACGCTAGTAGATACTAGCGCGATCGAGCTAGAGGACGTTAATTCTAGTCTAAAGTAGCTCTAGTAGCTTAGAAAAGAATTACCTAGCTTTATATCGAACTAGCGTTCCTTGTATCGAGAGTAAAAGTAGGTTTCCTTAGTATCTAAATCCTTTATCTATACTACTACTCTTTCCTAATCCTTCTCCAATACCGCTAGATTACGTAGATTGGTGCTTTCGTTATAGACGCGTAGTACCTTATATACGTCCTCGTAGAGGTCCGTACGGAGCGTTTCTAGCTATTTAGTAGCGATTCTAGCTACTTAAGCGTCTTTATCCTCCGGTAAATCTAGCGGTAACGGAGGCGGTAGAGATAGAGAAGGTAGATAATAAGGAAAGATATTACGCTCCCGAGGAACGTAGCGAGTAGTAGGTAGTAGAGTAGACCGTCGTTTAGCTATAGAGGCCTACTTCGCGGCTCTTATAGTAGTATTACTTCCCTAAAGTAGTTGTTAGTATAGTGGACATTCTTTTCTAAGGTACGAACGGCGCTTTAGAAAAGAATTATAGGTATACTACTATAAGTTTCGCGAGAATAGTAGCCTCCTTATCTAGACTAGAGTTATCGGCCGGACGTATAGATATTACTATACTATTATTAGTATAGCGACGCTTAGCCGTACGTTACTAGACTTTAGTAGTATAGTAGTCGTTATAGGTTACGAATACCCTACTAGCTATATTAGTAAAGAATATAATAGGAAGTAGACCGTTATAGGGGAGTTAACGATAGAACTTTTTAGATATACGTATATCGTATAGTTATTTTCTAAAGTGGACGCGGGGCTATAAATAGAAACTCGAGGATAGTACGAGATTATATAGATAGGTTATATAACGTAGTTTTTTCAACTTTCGCTATAAGCTAATTATTCTAACCCTAGTCGAAAAACTAGTTTAGTAATATAGGCCCTTCGGGCTAATTATATAATTATAAACCTAGACCGATAACTTAACTTCTAATACGACCCTTATACCCTCCGTAACGCCTATCTATAAGATCCAGATTCTATACTAGTCTAGCGGGCGTACTCTAGCTACGACTAAACCCTAGATTATATATTAGAAGACGTAAAACTATATCGACTAGATAGCGTAAGAGGCCGAAGTAGATATAATTCGGGCTCTAGTAGAAACTCCCCCTCGGATATATTAGGTAGATAATTGCCTAATTCGACATATAGACGGAGCGTTATTAATATCCGCACTTCTATTATTAGCCCGAAGGGCGTATAATAGTCTACTAGATTTTGGCCCCTAAAAAAAATAATTAGCTATAAGCTAAAGATAAAAATATCGCTATTACGTACCGTCCTATACGTGATCTTCTACTGAATTTTGCTTTACTCTATTCCGCCTAGTCGAATTGTTATCTATAGTAACGGTAGTACTATAAACAAAAATTAAATCGGGTTAACGACTATAGCTAAAAACCTACGTAAAAAAGAGGCCGGGCGGGCTATATACCCTTCTTATATCGACGTAGCTTTAGGTACGTACCTCTAGGCATTCTTCTACGATATATGGGCGCTACGACTTCCGTTACTACTACGCTAGTAAACCCGGCCGTATAGTATTGTATATTACTATAATATATAGGTAAAATTCCCTAGTAGTACGGATTACTATAGAGATCTTACGTAATTCCGCACTATTCTCGAGCTTTTGTTTATAGCGACGCGTCTACTATAACTAGAAATTGTATAATGCCTATATGTCCTCTAAATACTATTTAAAGCGACCTTATACCGGACTATTGCCTCTCGCTTCCTTTCGTAACGCGGCTAGTAAGGAGTTCGCCGCCTATAACGAGTACTATACTATTAGTACCCGCGCCGTTAAACGTCGCCGCGCTAATAATAGCTAGCTAGTACCGGTTACGCATTAAGACGGCTCGAGTCCGGACGACGAGTTGGCGTTTCTCTCTAGACTCGTAGCGGTATACCTACGATTTCCGTCTATAGTAGTGCTACTACTATATATAAAAATTTCTACTATACTAATTAAACTTCCTAGGGAAACAATACCTCTATACGCGCCGAGAGGTAGGCCTCTATAGCCGTACGACGCGCTAATCCACTACCTACTAGACAATATATTCCTAAACAACGTAACATCCTCCCTCGACTACTACTAGATCTACCTCTACTACCTCTACCGCCTCTACCTCCGCTACCTCTACCTCCGCCGCCTCCCCTACTAGATAAAGACGCGTAAGTAGTATTACGTGTCGTAGAGGAGCTAGAGACTCTCCGTTCGGAGCTCTATAAATAAGCGTATAGGGTTCCTCGTATATATAACGACGGAACGAACCTATATATACCGGCCGTATCGGAGAAAGACTAGGAACGCGTAGAAAGATAGATAAAGGACTTGGATTCGAAGTAGACGCAATTTTGTACTCGCTATAAGGAACGCTAGTTTAATGTTAAGGTAGGCAATTACCGTCTATAGTGCGGATGTTACTATAAACAGAAATTAACATCCTCGTAGATCGATCGCGCTACTATTTACTAGCGCTATAAGACCGCCGATATACGTCTCTTATTAGACGCGCCTCTCCTTATGTCCTCCGCTAACAATATAGATCCGGGCCCTATCCCTACGTAGCTACTAGTATTAGAGGATATTAAGTAGTTGCTTATCGCTCCCGTATATATTAGTATATATATAGTTTACGTCGATAGCGCCTAGTAGAGATATAAGGGACACGTTATAACCTTCGCTCGTAACGTGCCCGATATAGTTACTAAGCTACTACGATTGCCGGCTTAGTGCAATACTATCCTTATCCGTCTGGAGTAGGATATAGAAGATCCCAATCGTGGTTAATTTATAGCCTAGTTCCGTAGATCGTTTACGGTTAACCGTTATAAAGTCCAGGTATTTCCGTCTATAGTATAATCTACGCTATAACTACAAATTGCTAACCTCCCCTCTAACCTAGCTGGAATATCTCTACGAACATTACCCTAGGTATAAGGACATTTCCATCGACTAAGCTATACTCTAGTCCTTACTAGAAGATAGGACGGTTATAGACGAGATTACTACGGTAGAGGTGGAAGATAATAGCACACTACCCGAGGGTGAGGATAGTACTAATATTAAGGGTGTAATAGAGGGTGCCGCGGTGCCTAACACCCTCCCTAGTAAAATAGAGGCGGTGGATTTTCTTTAGGGTACGTATTTCTGTCTATAGTGCGATTGGCACTATGGATAAAAAGGTCTGAAAACACGGACTAAGGAGTCTAACATTCTATAGGCTTAAAGCCCAATCCTAAGCATTTTAGAGCCGTAATAGCATAGCCGCGTCTATAGACTCTATGGTATTCGTAGTAGGACCGTGTAACGTAGTAGGCCTATAAGGAACGGATCTTCTCGCTCGCATTCCTATGTCTATTTCCTTAAGGGCTCGTAGATTGGGCCCTCCTACGGTTAAGGAAGGTGCCGCTATTAAGGTGGATCCAGCATCTCCTTCGATACGATAATAGCCGGTTCGCCCGTTACTAGCGCTTCCGCTATACGGTGTTTAATACGTAGATGCGTAATATTAGTAGTAGCCGGTTACGCTGGATTATTAACCGTAAGGATAGCTACGTAATAACACTAGACGGGCTACGCAATTATCTACGTAATAACACCTTGCCGGCATAGCGTCTCCTTAATCGTGTCGTCCGTAGCTTAACGAACATTAAGGGAATCCGGCCGTTCTAGAACAAAAAGCGATCGGAGCTAATATTATATGTTTATGCACTAGGTAAGCAATTTCCGTTTATAGCGGGCTTGTAACTATAGATAGAAATGCTAATCCCGGTAGGTAAACCTACTTTCTTCTTTACCTTTAGCGTAGCCGATATATAATAGGACAGTCTACATCGACTGTTCCCTAACTATAAGAGGTGGAAGAATAGCACCGATGCTAAGCGGCTCGACATTAGACGCTGGAACCTCCGTAACAACCCCTATATTACGACCTAGCACTTCCATAACCGCTTTACGTCGTTCTTCGAATAGGTTCGTAATCCGGTATATCTATCTATAGCGCGATTTACACTATAGATAGAAATTCTAACCTATTTCGTAGGTCCTTAAGCCGAAGTTTAGTATTGTCGACTATTGGTTTCGCTACGAATTTTAAGGCCGTAGTAGTACGCACGTGCATAGCTTCGCCTAGTGCGATCCGCGTGTTATACCGGAGGTATATAGTAACATCTAGGACGAGACGGAGCGCGCCGCGTTCACCACTTTTTAGGATAAGTATATCGTTACGGTTAACCCTTAGCTAGGTAGGGCTCGCGCCGGTATTAGTACTCGAGGTATATACAATACTACTACTAATAAGCTAACTAACACCCTCGAGGATCTCTCGGACGTCGTAAATCGTATATAGTAGTACTCGTGCGATAGAAGTAAGGTAAGTATGTCTATTGTTCGTTACCTCTATTATACTACCGCCGCCTCCCTCTCTTCTCTCTCCTATACTAGCGGGGTGTTTCTATCTATAGTGCGATCGCCGCTATAGATAGAAATCTAGCCGCCCGTCTTAAAATACGGACTAAGGAGTCTAACGTTTCCTAGGGCTACTATTAACGTAGGGTGCGAGGCGCTCCGCCTAATATACCGACGAAGTGTCGATTCCACTTCCCTTACGCTATAGGCCCTATAACGACGAATCGTAACCGTAATCCCTACTACCCTCTTTTTAATGCTACCTCGAACGACTATATAATAAACGCCTACTACCCTATAGTCGCGCTAGCCTAGAGAGCGAATAGTAACATCTTACCCTATACGTTAGCGAAGGCGGTAATTAACTACGTTAGGAAATACGCGACTAAGAACGAGCCTACGACGTTGACCTACTAGTAGATCGCCGGAAGCCTGGCACCGTTTTTGAATAAGAATCGGGTATATATTTCTAGCTATAGTGCTTTTTACGGTATAGACATAAATTGCTAACCTACTTCTAGCCCGCGCTATTACTAGCCGTTCGGAGAATTAATCGGTTAGTTGCGGAAAGAGACTAGTTAGTATAGGAAGTCTCCTACATACTCTTCGACTTACCGCTATCGATAGGTAGCCGTAAAGCGGTTAGGCTAGACTACCGTACTAAGGATTAGCTCGGAACATCGGTAGAACTCGACGATAGTAGTAAGGAGATTTAGCGTAGCTAGACACCCCTTAAGAAGTATAAGGCAAGGCCCGTTAAATGCGAGCATACTAGCTTTTTCGAATTCCTTATAACATTTAAGTATAGGAAGGGCAAAACCCCACGCCCTCGGCTAACTACTCCTAATCGTATACTCTACTACTAGCTAAGGTATTTCTATCTATAGTGCGGCTCCTACTATAGACAAAAATTAATCGCCTGTTTATAGATATTTAGCCGGGCCCGGTAGCCTAGACTACGAGCACTTCTACCGTATAAAGCTCGTGCTCTACTATCCCTTCCGGGAATACCCTACGCTTCCGTACGATAGGTACGCTACGTAGGTAGACGCGTATAAGTCCTACTATTAGCACTACGAAGACCACTCCTTCGACTACATAGATAAGGTTCTTAAGGAGGCGGATAAAGACGAGGAGTTCGAGCCTAGTAAGTAACGCCTAGAGCGTAATACTAGTAGCACGGAGCTACTCGCCGGCTAGACTATCCGTCGTAATCTAGCCGCGCGGCGTAAGGATCCGAATAATCCTAGTAAGCGGACTAACGATTAGCTATACGACTGGGACTTCTATGTTAGTACGTACTAACGGCAGTAAGAGAGCGAAGAAATGCTCCCTAGCTAGGAGCTAGATATCTATTAATCGAGTTAGTGGGAGCGAGCGAAGGCTACCTATCTAAAGTAGTCGGAGGTGGCCTTCTAATCCCCCGAGGTAGTTAATATGCTATCTATAGAGCAGCGGCTAGTATATAATAAGGTTATAAACTATTACAAGTCTGCGCTCCGCGGTAGTATTCCGCCGGAACAGCTACTATATAATATGGACGGTCGGGCTAGCACTAGGAAGTCCTTCCTTATTTAAGCACTCTCTACTTATTTATAGGTACGCATTTGTGTCTATAGTAAGACCCTCTACTATAGATACAAACCCTAACTATCGTAGGTTTTATTACCTTATACGACTACTACGATCCTTCGTACCGCACCTACCGGCTCCGCTAGCTATAACATTAATAGCAGCACCCTCTACTTACTGCTTAAGCTTCCTATTAATTAACCCTTTAAAAAGCTACTAGTAGCCGCCGCTACGGACATATAGCGACGCCTATAGGACTATAGGTATTTAATTATCGATGAAAAGAGCATAGTTAGCTTGGCAACACTATATTGGATCGATCTTCGATTAAAGTAGGCCTTCGTTAACGATAGACTCTTTAGTAGTATTAGCATTCTACTATTCGGTAACTTCTAGTAGCTTCCTCCGATTAACGGTAAGGCTATGTTCTTTAGCGTTACTAACTGACCGAAGGAGGCCGGTAGCGTGTCTATAGAAGATTTGCATAGCTTCTATAAGTATCGAGCATTCACTAAGTCCATTAAGCTAACCGTGTAGTAGCGCTAGCGCGCTAGCGGTACGGATTTCGTATCCGTCCTTAAAGGGCTTCGTAATACCGAGGTTATATCGGAGCATTGGAGTATATTATCTATACGTTATATAGTTCGTATCCCCGCAATTTATGTCTATAGTGTATTAACTACTATAGACGATAATCCTTACTATTCTTAGTATACTAACAATCTCTAATTAGTCGAACTTCAATATCCAGTATCCGGTCTACTACTAGTTCGAGGACGCTATCCGCCTATACGGTACTAACGTAGATGCTAACGTATTCAACCTTACTCGTATACGCGACAGCGGGTAGCCTATCTTCTTGTGCCTCGTATCGAACAGTTATCCGGTCGCTACTAAGGTGCCTACTCCTAAGGCTAGCTACCTAGAGAACTATATTAACCTTAGCATCGGTTACAAGCTAATAATCCTTTAGAACCTCTAGACCGAGCGTAGTATCGTTAATAGCACCGAGTGCCGCCTATATAACATTGTGTAGAAAGTAGGCTTATTGCTAATAGTGGATCCTCCTAACTGGTCCTACTACCTTCTCGTTACAGTCCCGCGATCTAGCTATAATAGACCGTATGTCGAGGAATATTCGTTTCGTGGGTCTCGGTATACGGTGATTCCTATGTTCTAATCTTAGGTGGGATTCCCGTTTTCGTTTATAGTGGCGCTGCCGCTATAGATATAAATTCCACCCCTACTAATAGTCGTCCTAGCGCTCGTTCTTCTATAAAGGCGAAACCCGCATACGTACGAACTTCCCCGTCCGACTCGTATATGCTATTACTATCTATAAGGCGTAGGGCATAACGCTTCTAAAGGCTGTCCTTAATCTTACTAACGGTCGTAAGAACGTACTATTGTTCTACGTCGGTATATCGCGTATTAAGAAGCTAGAAGATTTGCTATTTAAGGACACCTTTGATTTGGAGCGGCTTTAGGGTAGTACTAGCTACCTTCCTACGATGCGGACTGCCGACTAGAATAGACGTCTCGTATAGTACGTTACTATTACGAATACGTACGGCTCGGTAGGTCGTAGGAGAAGCTAGCCCTTTCCTACCTACGCTACACGCCTACCTCCTCGTCTATCGGTCTAATCTCTACTACATTTACGTCTATAGTGCAACCGGCACTATAAATAGAACCTGGCCGGAGAACAGTGCGGTTTTTAGGAGTTATAGGACGAGGGAACATTAATAAGAGAACGATCTAGTATTTATTTAATTACGTCTTACACCCCGAAGGGAAGCGTTCTATCTTTAATAGTTTATACGGTCTTATACGTACGCCCGCCGAGTAGGTTGGACGCCGCTACTACTCTCTAAACTATTTACTAGTACGACGATACCAGTATATCCCCGTACTAGATATATATGCCGTAGGGGCCGGTGCCGCCTACCTCTACTATATAATCTTAGGCCTAAGGCCTACTAGCGTAGTTCGCGTAAGGAGTCGGCCGGTGCTAGCTAAGCTCCTAGTAGCGACCGATACGTAACTACTAGTACTACGACGCCGGCGAGCCCTAACCCTAACGGAACGGAGTTACCGACTACTATACGCGCGTAGGTTAGCTTGAATTTTCATCTATAGTGCAATTACTACTATAAACAGAAAAGGTAGAGTACCTACCTAACGGTTCTACTATACCGGGCGGCGTAAGGATACTATACCCGAACTAGGTAGACGACCAATAGGGTATAGAGCGGGTACGGCGGTAGTAGAAGGGCTATAGATATATATAGTTAGTCGTTACAAGGTAGCTATAGACGGAAATAACTAACCTAGCATCGTCGTCGTCGTCGTTATCGTCGTCGTTATTAGTAGTAGCGGGCGTAGGAAAGCTATAGAAGTCGGTTAGTAATTGTTTTCTCGGTAGTAATTATTACTTAAGAAAGGAATTACTTACCCGGCATTATTATTATCGTCGTCGTCGTTGTCCACGGGACTACGTAACATGTTAGCTACTGTTCCTATATCGGCTTATAGCTATATAGCTCTTAAGCCTTTCTCGGTCTCTCTTCCTAGGTTTACTTACGTAGGGTTATAGGCTAGCGGAGCCGGAGCATAAGTAGGAGTAGGCGTAGGGGCTAGAGGGGGGGTAGGGGCATAGCGGGCGGCGCGGGCGGCGCTATTAGGAGTTAGCTATTTTATATCTATAGTGCGATACACGCTATAGATAGAAATTAACCTACTTACGGCGGGTAGTAAAAGCGAAGCCGCTTTTAAACTAACGAATCTCTATATATATAGTTAGATGCTACGTTGCGAGGAGGATTCGCTATTAAATTACTTACTCTCGGTGGTACGCTTCTACTAAACGGTAGCGTCTTCGAAGAAAGTGTACTATATATAGTGTTAGATACTACTAACTATACTACCGCCGATATTACTTATAGCTCGCGAGAGCGAGCGGCACGACGGCGGGCTAGGTATAGTAGTTAGAGCGGGCGGTCGAGAGTAGTAGTAGTAGTAGTGGTAGTAGTAGTAGTAAACTTATAGGGTAGTAAATATTACGTCTACGTCGTAAAGTTTTAAGAATTTCTCGTATGTATTTCTTCCTATTGTTACTTTTCTCTATCGTATTGTCCGCCTTTCTATTTATATAGCTAGCGCTACCGTAACTAGAAATGGCCACTATACCTATAGGAAGTAAAGTAATAGAGTGAAGCTAAACGCTAAGCATCGTCGTTTTAGGGTCTAAGCCGTCTCGAATTTCGGCCGCTCCTACTACTATACCGAATACATCTAGCCCCCTTCGGGCTAACCTTTAAGCACCGCTCGATTGAATATCCTTTATATACCTAATATTAACCCGATTATTACCAAACACGCACTATTCGAAAGCCCTTATCGAGGCCGTTCTAACGAACCCGTTACTACCTTACTAGCCTTAAAACCTACGCCGCTACTAGAGCTTAAAGATTTACCTTATTGCCCCCTTTAGGGTACAAAATTTAGACCCTAAACTCCGGGATTTGGCCCCTACCCCTGAAACCTTATTTCGACCTTACCTTCCCTATATACGGAAAATTTCCTATTTAGGAAACTGTATAAGACAGGTACACAACTGTACCACAGTACTTTAACGCACCATAGTATAACTAATACGCCGCCGATTTAGACGCCAAGTAGCCCGTTTAAAAGCCCTCGACAAGAGCTTTTATTCTAGCTATTAAACGTCCGGATCTACCAAACACTTAAAGAGCTAGAGGCCAAACAAGAGCAGTAATCTCAGGATACACAAACAAACATATACACTTAGTTCTCTCTATAATAGAGTTACCTATTGTCCTACGCCGCCGAGAGAGGAAGCTAAAAGAGTAGTATAGTTTAGTAAGGACGAATTTGCACCCCTAGGGATTAGAGTAGTAGTACTAGCTATATAGCTAGCTACTCTGTTTTATAGAGTATAGGCCTACCTTTCCCTAAAGACAAAGGTTGTCCCGAACCTACTACGGCTACCCGTAGAACGCCTTTAAAGCCTACTATAAAGACGTACGTTGCTATAGGCTAGAGTACTTCCTAGAAGCTAGGGTATATTTATATATCTCTTCTCTCCTCTTTAAAGTATACCTTCTCCTATACTCCTACTTTATATAGTAGGAAGAAGAGCACCCTAGTATCGTAAGTAGGCTAGGACCCGAACGCGATTGGAAATAGAGACGAATAAGTAGCCCTCTCGGCGTAAGACTATAGAGCCTTTTTAAACAAACAATAATAATAAAACAAGATAATATCTACCGAAACCGAGATAATAGACGTAGACATAACCCCTTAAACCCTAAAAGCTATAGCTAAAGCGGACGAGGACGTTATGTTCGAATCTCTTAAAACGATACTAGCGCCGAAGGAACTATAAAAAAGGACCGCTTTTCCCTTCCTACCTAGGAAAAGGTAAAACCTATTCGATTTTAGTAGTTCCCCGACTTATAGCCCTTCCCTCGGAAAGAAATAAACTCTCTCTCGTATACCTATAAACGAAAAGATCCTATAGGCCCGATAGCTACTAGTCGAAGCGATAGGGGATCTAGGCGGAGCTCTAGAAGAATAAACTAGGGTTCTCGACCTTCTTGAAGTATTTCGGTACTTTACCGAACGTATAGACTTTAAAACAACGTCTTAAATCCTTATTAAATAGGTCCCGAACCTAGAGACAATAATAAAGAAGCTTATAGTATAAGTAAAGAAGCCTACGTTTATAGACGTTATTAAGGGGGATAGTAAACCCTCCTCCTCCTCGACGATAAAGGCAACGTAGTAATAATAACAATAATAATAATAATAACAATAATAGTGGATAACCGTCTCCCGGAAGGCTAATAAGCCGAAAGAACAAGTAGAACCGAAGTCTCTAATCCTTATACTAAAGGATAAAGAGAAGGAATTCGAATAGATTATAACTCGAGACAAAATTAACGAAGCTCTTAAATGCGAGGGCTAAGAGCTAGCGATTCTTACGATAAAGAAATCGATTCGGGGTAACATTGTCCTAAACTTCATAATAGAGAGAGTACGCTAATATATAATCGATAGCCTTAATAAGGTTACCGAAATTATAGGCGAGGTATAAGTAATAGAGGACTCTCTCTAGCATAAAGTCGTAATTCACGGCGTCTCGACTATAAACTTTAATACGCTAATAGGTCTAAAGGACATTAAAAGAGAGATCGAGACCTTTAATAGAGGTCTAAAACTCGCTAGGACCCCGATTTAGCTAATAAACGAGGAGCGAAGAAAGACTCTTACTAGAGTAATAGTTCTAGTAGGTTTTGCTACCGAAGAGGAGGTAAATAGGGCTATTTAAAACCGTCTATATATAGGCGCGGATAGCCTAAGAGTCGAAAAGGCGAAAGATCGTATACTATAAAAAGGGAAGCCTCTAGAACGCTCTATATATTAGAACACTCTCTACGGATTTTCCACGTTAACCTTAACCGATCTATCGAGGCTATAGAGTCTACTTTAGACGTCGCGGTTAAGTAGAAAGCCGACCTTCTATTAGTCTAAGAACCGTAGACTATAGAGGACCCGATAATAGGCTATAAAGAGACAAGATCTATCGTATACCGGGACTATAACTAGCTATTCCCTACGACTACGAATTCGACGATCCGTCTAAGAACAATGCTATATATTAGTACTAGACTTAACGTTAACATCTCTCCTATTTTATTAGACGATAGCAATATACTTTCCTTTATTATTTTAGACAAGAAGGGTAATAAGATCTAGATAGTTAATCTCTATAACGAGAAAGACCTTCGGGATACCGAAACCCTATAGAGCTTACGTACGATAGAGAGAAGCCTCTACTCTCTACGCAATATCTTCCTTCCAAATACTCTACTAGTAGGAGACTTTAACCTTAGGTACCCGTCTTAGGATCCGAGGGGAAAGGATACTACTAGCGCCCGCGAATTTATAGAGTAGATAGAAGACTAAGGCTTTACTCTACGTAATACAATAGGTGTCGGGACCTTCTATAGGCCGCACTTAGACGTAGAGTCGGTCTTGGACCTTACGTTTATAAAAGGATCCTTATCTACGAAAGAAATTAACTAGAGAACGATTCCGATAGGCTTAGATTATAAGGCTATATCTATAGACCTTATTAGCGCGCAAAACCGAGCCTAATAGAGGAAAGTAGTTTTAGATATAGCTTCTATAGACTAGGAACTGTTTATAGTACTCCTAATAAGCAAAGCGACGTCTATTAACTATACGAACTCCCTCGACGATATCGCGGACTCTTTTACCCTATATATTACCGAAACGATACGAGAAGCAATCCTAGAGAAAGTAGTACATACTAGTATAAAACCGTAGTAGAATAGAGAGCTACGCACGTTACGCTATATAATATCTAGAACTTATAGATAGACCTTTATCTACGGACGTACGCCGACGCTAGAAGGAAAAGAGGCGTATATTAAAGCGAGGAACGAGTACTTCCAAGCTATTAAAACAGTAAAGAAGAACTACTAGAACGCTTTCCTCGAAAAAGAAGATTCGAAATCTATCTTTAAAGCTATGTCCTAT
>JALRMM010000382.1:0-33394 GCA_026122155.1 Zymoseptoria crescenta
GAGAGAGAGAGAGAGAGAGAGAGAGAGAGAGAGAGAGAGAGAGAGAGAGAGAGAGAGAGAGAGAATGGGAAAGGAAAGGGGTGATTTGAAGTGATAGGCAAAGCAAAGACTTCGACGTATACGAGGATACGGTATCAAGCAAGAGAGACTTTTTGCTGCGATTGACTTTGTTGTTGTTGTTGTTGTTGTTGTTTTTTTCAGCTCGGACGCGGACCTCATACGATCACCAACCCCAGCGAACAGAATCGCCTCCCTCCATCTCGTCTACGTAACATACGGCTGATAAGCCGTGCTAACCACCAGCGACATTCGACACAAGCCTCCTGTTCAAGTCGTTCAGATGCATGTCTGGCCGAGGACGTACCTGTGCGAAGTTGTCAGTGCGTGTCGAGCACGGCACCGTCAGGTCATTGAGTGTGACACTACCCCCAGGACAGGATAGGATCATCACGGCAGTCTGGTAGTGATCTTTTGTCCAAATTCATGTCCGCTTCGTGCGGGTTCAGACGAGCCTGGGCGATGCTGGGACAATCGAGGTGATGGACTTAATATAGCGTCCACGGGCATGGCTGTTTCCATCAGATCAGTGTCCAGCCATGATACTAAAAAAGGAACAGAGAGAGATGCCCCGAGGTGGGGGTGGCACTGGCCACGAATCGACGAAGCTCCAGAGTGGCCAACCGGTCGAATTCCGCATTTCCCGATTTCCGAAAATCGTGTTAGCGCGAAATCCCGCCAAGACATGCCCGTGTAAGCACATTCGGGTGCATTCTACACCTATTCGTGCTCTTATTAGCATTTCTCCCAAGGCAAGACCTCAAAATCGTCTATATTACCTCGAATGCACTAACTATGCACTAAGAACGAAAGCTAGTAGTCCTAGTATGTGCATGCGCGCCCTGGACCCCCTATATACAGCCGTGCTATCTATACGAATGGGCTCACGAACGGGCTACGAACGGTTACAATCCCCTTAAGAGTTGAAATAAGAGCGTTAAATAATCCATTTTACACGACTTCAGCCGTTAGTCTGCATGCTGTGCTATCTAACGACCGTGGGACTCGCGAAGCCCACCGAACGAGTCCACGAACGAGCTACGAACAAGCTATCTACTGCTTATTCTCCAATGCCGCCTATGCAGCCGCTATAATGCCCTCGCGACTAGCCTCCAACGCCCTTATGTCTATATCTAAGCTAGCATTCTGCGTACCATCGAGCCTGTTAAACAAGATAGTAGTGTTGTTTAGCTAACGGCCCATCGCCTTGCAAACCCACTGCGTCCACTTTATAATTATTGCAAGCTAAGGCCGCACCTTAATATCCTTAAACTGCTCGAACTTCTTTATAAGCGTAGACTGCTGCCGCTTCGCGGCGTTAAGACCCTTCTACATCTTCGACATATCGCGACGCATGTCCTTTATGTCTTACTACAGCGCCGCGACCTCGCCGGCTAAAGCGTTAATGTCGATTTCCGGGGGCGGAGGCTCCTCGTATGCGCGACAGTGCTATAAACAGTTAGTAAAGGGACGAACGCAGTACCAAACCAGCTACGAACGTACCGAGATAAGCTTAATACGGCAGAGGGCACAAGACGTATGCTCTTCGTTCGCGGGGATAGTGCACTTAAATTAATCCGGATCTTTACCGATCGCCTAAGCATTTCGCTAGGCTTTGAGGTAGCTAGATTACGAATTAGTCTACGAACAGGCAAAGAATAGAAGCCTGATACTTACGGTTCGTAAGGATACTTCGATGCGCCACCTTCCGGAGTCTCTATTATGCGGCGGCTATAGTCGTAGCGGCGTAGGTTGGAGCTATATTACGCAGTTAGTGTTACGATATCCCCTCTTTATCGCAAGTGTCTATACTTATAGTGCGTTCTGCGCCTCCTTATTGTCCGCAGAGTCCTTTACCTCTTAAACCTATGCATCCTATTTAACAGCTGTGCACGACTAGAATCTACCGTCCTCCTTTGGGCGGATAAGGCTATAAAGGCACGATTAGCCCCACGAATACACTACGAATGGGCTGTACTTACTCGTCGAGCGTAGTAATCGCGGAATAAACTATCTCGTGCGGTAGTAAGGTAGCGAATGTAATAAAGAGGCGGTGCGCGGAGCGGTAGATAAAGGCGAGCGGTGAACGTATAGATAATTGTATCGAAGAGGATAGGCTGTAACGGATGCTATGTAGTAATGCGGTCGCTAGCGGAGGTAGTAGTAATGTTAATGTTCGAGGGAGGGTTCGAAAGGCGCGCGGTAGCTGTTTTAGTAACGAGGATATTGAAAAACGCCGACAATATGAAGTAATGCGCCTAATTGTGAGGCCTTTGACAATAAGACAGATGCATTTACCTGACAATGAAGCGCGAATGACGCACCGAATACAATGCGAACACTCGATTAGCACGGGCGTAATTAGCTAATAGTAAAGGAGTAACGTCTATCTCTTAACTACGATGGTAATGGACGCGAAAAGGACGACGGCGAGTACGAATAGGTGTAGAATACACCCGAATGAACTCGTGAGGATCTCTTTATATCTACGAAAATCGCGCTAACGGAGGATCGCGTTTTCGGAAATCGGGAAATGCGGAATTCGACCGGTTGGCCACTCTGGGCCTACCTAGAATCTTCCTTGCAGCACTGCCCTAATCGGTCGACGAAAAGGCTTGGCGTACGTAGAATATTGGCTGTTCTACCTCCGCGTCGTCGTAAGATCAATCTCCAAGGCCCACTTTCGTGGGGCTCTGCTCTTCTCTGCCATTACAATTCACTGAGGTGCCTTTCGCTTCCATTTCTTCTCGAGCAGCGTCAACTTCCTGCACTTGATAAAGGCAGCGCAGATGGCGTGTCTGCATCATGCTTTCCCGACACTGGCAGGGATGAAACACCCGACATGGCAACGACCATGGTGGTCCTTGTGCAAGGTAAGCCCGGGCCAGGTATCTGACTTCATCGCGGTCTCCTTACACGTTGTCAAATGCGGGATCGATGCTTCAATTTCTCTCCTTTCACATTCCGCCCGATGGGGAGTCCACTGCGGCGCACCTCGCCCTGAAGCCCAACCGAAGACATGAGGACCCTGGCCGGTTGGTTGCTGATATGCTGCTGCGTCTGGAACATCTGGGTTGCTGCGGCGCACCAGCACGAGCGCCACTCCGGTGCCTTTGGCTTGTGTGGCAGGTCAGACAAGCAGTTGTACGCGAGCAATTCTCCGCTCTCAATGCCGAGCCAGGCAATGTGGCCGACTACAGTGACACTGACGATGGTGCAGATCTGACTCCCCGAACGACGGCGGTCTCCTGCAAAAGAGAAGCGCAGATGATCGCCATGGACAACTGCTTGATCTCCGTGTGACAGCACGCCACAGCATGTACGATGGCAGTGAAGTCTCTGGACAGTTCATGGTGACCGCGCTGCTCTCGGATACCCGCGGACAGCCACTGCACGAATCTTTGACGTCGGACACCGCCTCATTGGACTTCAGCATCCAGGCCGGTCTAGGCGATGACAGAAGATTGCAACTGGCTTCTGGCAGGATCGCTCTGGGGACCAAAGATCGCGTCCTCAAATTCAGTCTGGGACGACTGACGCCTCGGCTCAAGCCCTACCAGATCAGCTTCATCGTGCATGGACAGTCAGAGTACCGTGCGACGACCGACCTGTACTACTTGCCAGCCAAGAGGGAAGGTGGTGCCGTCAAGACCGATACCCTGCATGGTGGCTCGTTGGTGGCCAATAACTTCACTAAATTCGCATACGAGCATTTCATCCCTTTCGGGCTCTACGCTGATTGCTCTGCGTTGGCGAACCTGACCTATGCTGAGATTTCAGCGTACAAGGATGCTGGAGTCAACACATTCAGCTTGGTCTGCGATACGCATCAGCCTGGCGTCGATGAATTGTACGACGATATGGAGTCAGTGAACATGTGGTTTCAATACAGCCTCGAATCTCCACATTCGGAAGCCTCCATGCTCAGAGAAGTCTCCACTTTGAAGGACCGTGCCAGTCTCCTCAGCTGGCACATCGGCGTTGCTACCGATCAGGCCTCGAACATGGGAACGAGCTACGCATTGTTGAAGCAACAAGACCCGTACCACTCAATCGGTCAGACGTTCTCTTGCGATGACTCTGAAGCTTTCCGGGCTGACTACATCACTGAGGATCCTGCTTCCTCAGAGCACAATCTCGGCGCGGGTGAAGGTAGTCAGCAGGAATTGTCGGCAATCAGGAGTGGCGGCGACCTTCAAGACACAGTCGATCTGCTCGAGGCTTACTCAGAATACATCGCTTCGCCCCACGAGAGCTTGAAATCGTTCTGGGCCGCTCCTCCCGTGTCTGCTGCAATGACCAGTGCAGAACTTTGGGTCGTCGTGGTGCTGACAGTCAACCACAACGCCAAAGCTATTCTTCTCGAGCTGAGTGCCATGACGAAAAGTCTCACCCATGCATACGGTTCGATCGCATGCGCCTTCAACAAGCCCGAAGTGAGCAGACTTTTACTCGGCTGCGCGCCCAACCGCGTGGACGTCGAGGGAACCTACTCCCTGGATGTGAGCTACTGGAAGCATGGCAGTCAAGTCCTCGTGGCGATCGCCAACTTGAACCGCACCAGGACGAGCGACAATGTGAGCATCGATCTGCCTTTCTCTGCGAGGAGAGTTGCGAGCCAACCTTGGGGATCACTTTCTTGGAGCTTGACGAATGGGACGGTGCTGAGTACGTACGGACTGGACGGATTGGCTACCAGTCTTCTTATATTCGATACTTGAGGTATGGTCGATGACTCGCCAACTCAGTATCAGTAACGTTACAAAGCATCGTCGGAGAGTGCATACCCTCGACTCTGACTCGAATACTGCCTCGACAGTGGACATACAGAAGGCCATTGACCTTGGATACCGACCTGCAACGCGGCGAATGCCCAGGGAAGCCACATGGCGTTGCACGGGCGGAAGCATTGAAGTCAAAGTGAAGCTTGACCACGCTTCTACTCAGGCAACAAATGATCTCAAAGGCTCCCTGGTCTCCACCGGAGAGACCATAGATTCTTGCGATTGATCTCGGAATCGATGCTCGAACTCCCGCCCCGCCCGCCAAATCTCAACATCATCCTTCAAGCCGCATCAATCTTCTGCTCCCAAAGCATACAATACCGATGATACCCCGGGCGATTCAAATCCCGCTCCTCCCGATCATACCTCATCTTCTCCACATGCTCCGGCCCCAGACTCGCCGCGTCGACCTCCTTGAACCCCCTCCTCTCATACCAGGGTCCATTCCACGGGACCTCCGCATACGCAGTCAGACTCGCTCTCGCCGTCGCCTCACCCTTCTCCAACGCTCGCTCTCTCGCCCACGCGAGCACAGCGTCCAGCAGCATCCCTCCGACCCCTTTGCCGCCGAAATCGGGGCGCACGGAGATCTCGGAGATGTACAACGTGGAGTCCATCTGGAACGCGCCGAGGAACCCGGCGGCGCGACGTTGGGCGTCTTCGGCGACGAAGATGCGTCCGCGGGAGAGGGAGTCGCGGACTTTCTTCAGCATGGCGGTGTCTTCGCTCGCGCCGACGAGATGGGCTAGTTGGGGGATTGCGCGGAATTTCGTGACGGCTGAGGTTCCGATTGCGCAGAGGGTGGGGACGTCGGACGATGTGGCGTCGCGGAGGGTGAATGTGTTGTTTTCTTCCCCCATGGGTTTGGCCATGTTTGGAAGAGGGAGGTGGGGTTCCCGCAGAGATTGGGGTCGTCGGAGGTTTCTTGATAGGTATGGACTTTTTTCACGGACTGTTTCGAGTCACGGTGGCACACGTGTCGGGAACGTTTTGGTTGGAACTTTGTCCCTGCATCCTTTCGGGAGACCTCTGCCTGGAGATCCGCCGATCCTGGGACTCGGGAGCGCCATAGCGATCAAATGTCAACAATGTAAGCACTTGTAGTTACCCTGGTACATGCATAACTACTGTATCTCCTTTGCGGACGCTTCACTCCGGACCCCATGTTCGAGGGTTCATAAGTTGCCGTTGTCCAAGTTCGGAAAATCCTTCGTAAAGGGCTGCTTGCATACATCTATAGCCCGCTCCTATACTATAGTACCTTTCTCCTTTGAAAAAAAAACATTCCGACGCGCCTAAAGAGGAGGTTAGGTACATGACTTTGCTCGTAAACAGGGCTTCCGTGCAACCTCAGCCTGGACCCCAGTAAGGCTTCGCGGCGATTCTGCTTGAACTCTTGACTCCTCCGACAACCACTGACCGTACCCGCACGTTTGCATCCCGACGAGAGACACGTCTCCGAGATGGCCTTCAGAAGGGACCGGTGACCGTGACTGCAGTGGCCACCCTTCTCGCGAGCGAGCGCGCTCTCAATCCGAAGCATCCGCCTCCTCTGGTCGAACGGTCTCGCCGGATGTTTGCATGGTTCTGCCCGGGCGATGTCTAGAACTAGAACTACCGACTGGCCCGCTGACCACCCTTCCAGCAGTGCTGACATCGTTCTCTCTGCATGGTTTTACCCGGACGATGTCTGCCGACAGTCCCGCTCACCGCCTCTCACAGCGGTGCTCATATAGAGTCAGGACATCCTCCAACGCTTGCCTCCTTTCCTCTCCCAACAACGCAATCCACGAACATCAACTTCAACGTCGTCAAGATCAACACGCTGCCCAGCATCATGAAGGGCTCCATCACCCTGATCGCCGCCACCTTCATCGGCCTGCTCGGCTCGGTCATCGCAGTACGTTTCTCCCCCCCCCCTGACTTTCGCAATTGAAGTCCCGTTCACTGATTGATTAACACGTCCCTCGTCAGGATGACAACAACGGGTGCCCAGCCAGCTGGGACCCGACTAGGTGCAGCGCCCTTTGCGTCAGCATCGATTCCAGTTACACAGGCGGCACCTGGTAAGCATTCGGATTTCTCCTTTCGATGCAATTGCTCTGTTTTCCGCGGCACAATCGTGCGGGATCGAGCGAGCGTGACGAATGCGTGCTGACTCCCACTTGCGCTGCAGCGCCGGCGGCACGTGTACGTGTCATTTCTGAAGGTCCTCTCTCGACGCGGGTGGATGGAAGTTGGGGGGCGCGGTGAGAATCGGGAGGTTGGACGGCATGTTTCGCTGGAAAGGTGGCATTACGACCACGCTCGAGCGGTGGGACGCTGCGGCGGATGAGAGGTACATGGTGTCGCTGGCACTGATCTTTTCGAGAGATCCAAGGCGGGCGAGCGGCGTGGCAGTTCCGAATCGCACAGGACGTGGACGGCAAAGATGGATGCGTGCCCCTGCGTCCCTGCGTTAGGACTTGCTCAGAGTTCTCACGGCCAAGATCCCAAGGCGATATCAATCGGCAATGTACATGTCGTGTATGCGGGCCGGCGAGAGATGTCGGGGTTCAGTGCATCTCGTTCCGCATCGTCCCATCGTCCCATCCATCCCACCACCGATGTCGGGCATGCGTATACGCGGGGAAGCTTCAACCCGTGACGGGGACACTCCGGTTGAAAGATGAGGAGGCATGGGCATTGTCACGTTGCTCTCTCGATATATATATATATATATATATACCGTCTGATTATCCATTCTCTTGGATTTTTGATTTCGGCATCGCAGCGCAATCGCTTGACTTCGAACTCCCAGCAAAAATAGACCTACCAACAGCGAAAAGAGCAGACGTTCACACCCACAGATTTTTCTCACGCCATAAACCGGATATACGAACCCTCCACCCGAGTCTCGACACCTCGAACGATGGCCTCCGACACCACCACCACCCCGCCCGCCAAAGGCGGCAGAATCCTCATCCTCCCCGGCGACCACATCGGCCCCGAAGTCGTGCGCGAAGCCCTCCACGTCCTCGACATCATCGAAAGCGCCACGGGCGTCCGATTCGAGCGGGACTTTGATCTCTGCGGTGGGGCCTCCCTCGACAAGCACAAGGATTCCGTTACGGAGGAGGTGCTGAAGAAATGCGATGCCGCCGATGCGGTGTTCTTTGGGAGTGCGGGGGGGCCGGAATGGGGCACTTCGCAGCCGAACCCGGAGAGTGGGTTGTTGAGGATTCGGAAGAGGATGCAGGTATGTTTTGATTCGGATTGGTAGGGAAGGAGTTGGGGGTGTGGGACTGATGTTGAGGGAGTAGATTTTCGCGAACTTACGGCCGTGTAAGTTCGCCAGCAAAACGATGATCGAACGGAGTCCGATCAAGAAGGAGATCATTCAAGGCGTGGACTTCATGTGAGTCCGAACCCGCCCATCTGCAGGGTAACATCTGGACGGACTAATCACACCCTCCCTTCCACAGGCTCATCAGAGAAAACTGCGGCGGCGCCTACTACGGCGAGAAAATCGAAGAGCAAGACTACGCCTGCGACCCCTGGGAATACAGCCGCCCCGAAATCGAGCGCGTGGCACGTCTCGCCGGCGCGCTGGCCATGCAGCACGATCCTCCCCTCAAAGTCTGGAGCGCCGACAAAGCGAACGTGCTCGCCAGCTCGCGCGTGTGGAGGAGGGTCGCCACGGAGGTTTTTGAGAAGGAGTTTCCGCGGGTGGAACTGCGGCATCAGCTGGCGGATTCCTTGGCCATGGTGAGTTCCGTCCCGCGAGTGTACCGCCTCGCGAGGTCGATCCTTGACCCCGACGCTGACATCGACGAAAAACAAAAAAACAGCTCCTCATCACCAAACCCACCGCCTTCAACGGCATCATCTTCACCGACAACACCTTCGGCGACATCCTCTCCGACGAAGCCGGCGGCCTAACCGGCTCCCTCGGCCTCCTCCCCTCCGCGTCCCTCGCCGGCGCCCCGGGCACCACCACCGGTGTCGGAAAAAACCGCGCGGGCGGCGTGATCGGTCTCTACGAGCCCGTGCACGGCTCCGCGCCGGACATCAGCGGGAAAGGCCTCGCGAATCCCGTGGCGCAGGTGTTGAGTCTGGCGATGATGTTGCGGTACAGTTTCGACCTGCAGCGGGAGGCGGATGTGGTGGAGGAGGCGGTGGGCAAGGTGTTGGACTCGAAGGCGGATGGAGGGTTGGAGGTGAGGACGGGGGATCTGGGGGGGACGGCGACGACGAGGGAGATGAGTGAGGCGATTCAGGGGGAGGTGAGGAGGCTGCTGGGGGTGTGAGAGAGAGGGTTGGGGAGGTTGTTGGTGAGGACATCTCGGGTGGGGAGAGAGAGAGCATCTTCTTGAATATGGGGCCGTCTTTGCGGGCGGGATGCTGCAGGCTGGGTTAGATGTCTGCCGACGCAGAGCGGTTTCTCCATATTTCAAGATATTGAAATCTCGTCGTCTTTCTCAATCCATTATTAACAGCTTGAGCCGCTGCCGCAGACTTTCTACCGGTATGTGATGGTGCCCATTCGCAGGGACTTCTTACTGCGAGATTCGAATGATGAATCCTCTATGTTCACCTGAACCCGCTCGGTGTATCGTTTCAATGGCTCCTTCACCTCGTGAGAGCCGCTCGTCTTCGCACTCACCAGCATTCCCTCTAGTTCAATCGTACTGGAATAGCACGCTGATGCTCTCTCCGTGGTGCACTCGTCGAATAGCCTAGACACGTCATCAGTATACAGCATCCATCCCTCAGCAGAGATTTCGTTACCTCTGCAAACACGCCCGCCACGTTCAGCACCTCCAGCTTCCCGCCAGGCTTGCCATGCGCGTGGCACAGCTCCTCCATTTTGCGAATGTGGTCATCCTGCGGCACACTATCTGTCACGAGTACCTGTGCCCAGAAAGTCAGTCGCGCCGAGCATTTCACATTCATTCGAGCGCCTCACCTTGTCCAGACCAGAGTGGAAGATCCGCTCTACCGCATCTCCACTCAAAACACCATGCGTCACCAGCGCGTATACCTTGGTCGCGCCTTCCCGCTTCAGCAACTTCGCGGCTCGCGTGATGGTGTTGGACGTATCCGCCAGATCATCAATCAGAATGCAAATCTTCTCCCGCACATGTCCGACGAGGAGAAGCGCACTGCTATTGCTGTTCACGCCGTTGGTCTGGTAAGTGGGATTGTCATGCTGTCGTGCCCGACGCTCCTTTGAGTTGATATCATCAGTGCCGTGATCTACTGCGTGTGGTTGCTGGAGTGAAATCTTTCCTACCTTGTGAATTAGAGCAAACTCCATGCCCAGCGAGTCTGCAATGCTGGTTGCGCGTTTGGCTCCGCCTGCGTCTGGGCTGACGATCACGCAGCGGTCGACGCCGCCGTGTTGGGGAAGGATTCGTTGTGCAATGTATTGGCGGAGGAGGTGGCGGCCGTAGAGATTGTCAACGGGGATGTCGAAGAAGCCTTGGTATTGTGGGTCGTGGAGGTCCATTGTGATGATGTGGTCCGCTCCGGCGCAGGTCAGGAGGTCCGCTACCAGTGTACCGGCTTGGGCCACCCATTGTTTGTATCCGCGCTGTGGTTTGAATTCGGGCGGAGCGGTGTAATTTGAAGAGCCACCTTCTGGCGTGACGGTATCCGATGCCACACTCTCGAATGTGCTGCTCCTGCTCGCCGGCATGCGCAAGTCGCCTTGTAGCTTCATCCCACCGAGCTTCTTCTCCAGTTTCTCGTCTCTTGCCAAGTTGTGACCACCGGGTCCCGGCGTTCCTGGTCGCGAGTCGAAAGTGTAACTTCCGCCATTGTCTGCTGTCTTCGCTGGCATGCGTGCGAGAGGTGCTCCAACTTTGTTGTATGGCAGATCGCTCTGGCGCGAGTATGGGAAGAGTGGCAGCACAGCCGTGACACGTTTCGCGCTCGCCGTCTTGCAGGCGCTGATTGTGATCAGGAGTTCCATCAGGCCGTCGTTGAGGGATCCGCCGTTCCCGGTGCCGTTCGGAGGTCTTGAGCAGGCGGATTGTACGATGAAGACATCTTTCCCTCGAACACTCTCGCCGACTTCCACTTGCGTCTCGCCCACGCTGAATTTTGACAGGTGAATCTTCGCTGGGGGAATGCCTAGGTGCGTGCAAATGTCCTCGGTGAGCTGCGGGTGCGAGTTGCCCGAGAAGATGAGCATTCCTTTCGGCATGGTGGGTGGTGGGTTACGCGGAGGGCGCGAAGAGGATGTCGGTGTGTGGGGAGGAGGGTGTCGTCAGGCGGTGGGAGAAGGGCAGCTGCTTGGTGTCGTCCAGAGAGCTGAGGAAGGAAGTCTGTCTGTTCACAAGGGGTGGTCCGGCGGGTCAGTGGTAGGAGGTAGGCCGTAGCGGGGTGTGAGGGCAATCGATCCGAATCGTGTGCAAGTAGATCTATGTGAAGACGGTCGGAGATCTGGTCACCGTCGAAGAGCAGCGTCACTCGGTCGCCAGCATGGAAGATGAAGCCTCCCCCGTGGCGGAAGGAAAGCTCGGCCCGGCCGCCGCCGGACACTTTCTTTCGTTAGAATATCCGGCATCGGCATCGGCATCTGCGATAACTTAGACCAAGGGGATCTCGCCAACGCACGTCACGTCTGCAGGTACATCCGAAAGCACGGGAGTCGACATGATTTCGGCTGGACGCGGCACATAGACGTCTCCACCCAACTTGTCCGATCAGCCGCGTCGGAGGAAGCCGCACTCACGATGGTCGAACCTCCCGTCGTGCCCATTCTCCTCCTGGGAGATGCTGGAGTCGGCAAGTCGACATTCTTATCGTAGGCTTCATGGTTCAGTCTGATCCCAGGACAAGCTCCGTATGACTGACCACCACTGATCCTCTCAGTCGTCTATCCGTGGGCCACAAGTCCACATCTCCCTTGCCACGAATGCGTGACCTGGAACAGCCCTTCGTCTTCAACATATCAATGTACAACCGGCCATACCGCTTCGAATTCTACGACACCGCATCGCCGGAGAACTACACTCTGCTCAAACCCGCCGTGATCATCCTCTGCTACTCCATCGCGGACCCGACCTCGCTCGCCAACGTGCGAGGAAAGTGGATGAATCTCGTCGACACGCACTACAACGTCGACGAGAAACTCCCAATCATCATTCTCGGCTTGCAACGCGACATTCGCAACGAAGACGACTACTCCGGACGAGTCCGTCAGCAGGCCTCACCCGGCGAAGGCGAAGAAGACGACGATGCGGTCCTCAATGGAAGGACGTTCGTCTACCCGCAGGAAGGTCTCAAAGCTGCACAGGAGATGCGCTGCGATCGGTACTGTGAATGCTCGGCGTTGACGGGCGAACTGTGTCGGGAAGTCATCGAGGACGTCTCCAAGACCGCGGCGAAGACTACGACTGAGCAGGGTGGGAGGTCGGAAGGGAATTGCTGTGTCATGTGAAGCTTGCCGTGGAGTGCGGTGTGCATGGATGGCGATTGTCGGAAAAGCGCGGAGTCGACCATGGTGCCATATTTATGCTGTGTCGGCTCAATCCGAGTTGTAAGCATCTCATCTGCTTTGGAATCTGCAGGCAAACGGCCGATCGCTATGCTGCAGTGCTGGAGGAGAACCGCCCGGTTGTAGCACCCGATGACACGATTCCACGAAGAGCGTGTAAGAGCGTTGAGGAGCAGAGTGTGATCTGGACCCGGTGGCGTTTCCACTGGAGTTCAGCCTGCTGTTACATGGGAGCAGGATGGTGGAGAAGTCGCCGATGGATTGCAGTGAGCGGCACGGGCATTGTTGAGGATGAAGTCTGGAGGAAGACGACAATTTCCACGCCGAGAGGGAAAGTCACTCATGTTCGAACAGGAAATGAGGTGCAAACATCAGTCATGATTGAGCTGTTCAAGGACTGTGAGAGATTGGCATGTCGAGCCCTGTGCAGCCCCACCACGAACCCTTGCCACCACCCTCACATCGCATCCCACCGTCAACATCCCTCATCGACATCTCCTCCGCCCATCGGCCTTACGATCCTCTCCTCCCTTCGCGTTCATCCTCTCGTGCGTGCTCTGCCTGCTCGCCTCCTTGGACTTTGATTGCGGTCACAAGGTTTGCCGCCGATTCCCTTGAGCACGCAGATTTCCGGGTAGAGTAATGCTTCGACGCCGCGTGGCTTGCAGCCCACCGGCAACAAGTCACCGGATCACCTGAAGAACATCAACCAGCGATTCCCATTCCAGGCTTCGTGGTCGAGGTACGGAGGGCTAGTGTCTTACCGGGTCAGAAGCCGACCGCAGCAGCATGTCTAAGCCCCTCTCTTGACGACGGCGTCGAGTGGAGGGGGGCTTGTGTACCTTTCCAAAGCACGCCTTTGTCAATGGGCACGCAGCCAGCTGGTTTGGTGGTACCCCCGTAATCGCAGCATGGTGGTGGTGTTCTCTTGCCGATAACGGCATTCGGCATAGGCCCTCAGAACACGAATTGAACGGTGCCGGAGAGGAAGAGGAGGGCGGCGAGGGTGGAACGCATGGTGTTTGGATCGTGGATCGATTCTTCGTTGCTGGTCGTGTGGGACTTTGACGGCGGACGGATCGATGATGTCGGAAAGCTCTTGTGGCTTTGGACGTTGAAGAGATCAAAGCAAGAGGTTGAGAGTGGACACTGCGGCCTATATGCCTTCGTCGAACTGGGAGGCCGAATTCCGCGGGCTTCCCGGTCGACATTCTCACATAAAGCACACTGCATTCCATCAACACGGTGCAAGCATGAATCACGAAGAGGTCGCCGGTGAGTCTGGACCGCGACATGAACATCCGAACAAGGCAACCTTCGTCGCAAGCTGAGGAATTCGATTGGACCAAAATCTCGGAGCAAAGCAATCCAATCTCTCATCAGTGTGATTGATTGAGCTGGTCAGGTGCCCTTTTTTTTTTATTTGCAACTGCCACGGAACCGCCGAGAAGATACGGAGGTCCCAGCATTGCCGGCACAGACATCGTCCCGACTTTTTTTTTTGGACCTCTCACCTTGGGCCCGTCCATTCTTCCGCCATGTCATTTCGCGCCCTCAATCGATGGTTTCCCTGTTGGTTCACCCGGAACGTGCATGGCATGCCTTTGACTGTTTGACTCGTGAGAGCTGTCTGATTACGTGTCCTGGCGGAGATTTTGGGGGTATCCGTGAGGGTGTTGTGTGTATTCCAGGGCTACTAGCCTGTCGGCCTCGACAAGGGTGGTGAGAGGATGATCGCGGAGATGAAACGGACTGGGCGGCACGAGTACGTTGAAGGCACAGGAGGGACCGGGAGACAATGTTCAATCCAAGGAAGAGGGAACTTGTCTTAACAAGAGGTGATATGCGTAACACCGGGTCGATTGAGACGTTCAAGGGTGAATGATTGACATGCCGAGACTTGTGCCTTACCACGACCACCGCCGAAACATCACACGGATCGCATCCAGCTGGTCAACTTTACCCCGTTGACATCCCATCCCCTCTCGACGAACGATACCCTCCTGTGGTCTGCGGGATTGGGCTCCTTGGGAGCAGTATGGTTGACATGCTCGTTGCTTCCGGGCATCACGCAGCCGGCCGGGAATTGGTGCGGCGACCCGGCGGGAGGATTGACGCCGTGGTTGTCGAGCACGATAGGACAGAGCTGAGTTCGGGAACATTGTGGCATCAGTACGTGGTCTTCCCCTTGGATGTGTTGGGGTCCCGATGGACTTACAGGTCTACAAGCGCCGCCTGTATGAGGCATCACGCGGTTCGGCGGGTAAGGCGGGCTCTCCTGAGGTCAGTCAGCACTTCCCGTTCCATGCATCCGCGTAGAAAAGGATGCGTCGTACTGGAGTCATCGACGTCCTGCCGAAGAGGTTCTTTACAGTGAACATTTGGCCCGGGTTTCACGCAGCCCAACGGGTAAAAGCCGACTTCCTGGGGTCAGTTAGCCTTTTGATATCCATGCTCTTGGTAGCAAAGGAGGCGTTACTGGATCACCGGCTGAGCAGCAAACCTGAGTCTTGCTGTCGGCGTAGGCTTCTGGTATGGGCTCTCCCAAGGCGAGGTGGGAGAGACCGATGCAGAGCAGGGCGGCGAACGTGGAGCGCATGGTTGATTTGAGGTGGACTGGTTTGATGTCGCGGTGGGTGGTGGATGTGATGGAGTCGACGGTCCTGATGTCGGATGATTGGGGGGAGGATTGGAACGAGAAAGGAAGCGTCAGTGGGCGGGTTCATATGCTCTTGGACGACTGGGATAATGGATTCTGGAGCTTTCGCCTCGTGCAATGCGTTACGTCGCACAAAGCAAGTTTGAAGCATGAGAGGTCATCATACAGTGGACATTGTGCAGACGGAAGGTAGTGCCGGAGTCAGGCAGCGAATTGGAGTATACCATTGGTCTGAGAACAGATTGTGGTTGGCTCGATAGAAATTCCCTGGCGGCGTGCTGCTTCAGGTATACATGAGACGCTCTGCAGCTACAGCCTCATTTTTCTGGACATTGCCGGTCGGCAACTCGATTCGATGTGTTTCTGGGTAGTTACGAATCGATCTTGGAGTCTGCATTGGTCGAAGGTGTCGGCAGATCATTCGAGAAGCGGCCTGCCCATGCTTACTTGGTGGACAGGACCTGTGCGATCATCATAACGGTCGATCGCCGACAGGTTGACGACCAGGAATGACCATCGAGGATGGCTATCGATCGATTCCTCGTCCAAGGCCCATCACCCGACCGACCATCCTCCCGATCGAGATATGCAGAACCGCGGAATAGTCTTCTCTCTACGCTCGGAAGTCTTTGCTCATACCATCCAGAAGCGAGGCGAGCGTTTCATGGCTTCTGTCCGCGACGGTGGGACAACGCGATATCTTCATGCGCGACTTATCCCCAAGACTCGATCTGATCGTACATGCAAGAGACATCGAACTTCCAGCCTGGAGTCTCGCAGGTGTTGAAGCCAGCCGTCCTTGTTCGAGGCTCGGGACAAGTTGATGATCTTTCTTGATGATGTTGTAGACTTGTAGTGAGAGTCGTGCGAACAAGGCTGCCTCGAGTCCATCTCTGTCTCTATTATGTAAGCCACGCGAGGACCGAGGACCTTCTAGCGCGCCTGTTTCGCGATTGCTGCACGTCACCCAAGCACCTCCACTTCCAGCTCCTATCACCACCCAACAATGGCAGGACAGCCACTTTCCACGACGGCCACAAGGCAACGTGCAGTGCGGTCATTGCGGTCCGAAGTCTTGTTCCACTGCAAAGTCTGCGTCGAAGAGAAGCTCTTCTCACAGGCACTTGCACTCCTGCTCAGCAGCTTACAGTCAGGTCTCGACATCGATTCACCCGCGTACCTCCCTCCATCATCCTACTTCGACCTCTTCTGCACCCTAGTCGTGCATCCAACATACAACACCCGGACGAACAATGCCGACAAGAAGAATGAAGCCGACGCGGCATGGAAATACCTACGCAGTGTACTGGAGATCGTCGGCGCAGGCAACGGCACACTGAAGAATGCTTTCCGATTCGACGGCCCTTCCCGAAGTGATCGTTCTAAGCGAGCGAAGACACGAAAAGAGGATGCGGCCGATGCGAACGGGGAGGGTGATTTGATGAGTTCCTATGCTGGCCTGCAGTCGGTCTGGAATCGAGCGCAAGACTTTTGGGCTGTGGTCGGCTGGGCATTCAATTGTAGCATACGGCACAAGGCGAGATGGAGCAGATGGCGGCTTTGGCTGGAGTTGATGATGGACGTCTTGGCGGAAGACGTGACGAGAGCTGCGAGCTGCGCCTCGGACGGGATTGCGGGCAGTTTGATTGCTGATTATCTCTCGCCTATTGGTGAGGGGAGGAATAACAGACGAAGGGTCATGCGGGCGATCACAGCAGATGGATCATCGAAGAGCATGGCTGAGTTTGGCGAGGTGTGGAAAGATGAGACCAACCCGCCGAAGAAGCAGGATGATGAACGAGCACCCAAGCGGCAGAAGCTGGATCTGGAAAAGGGACAGTACGGTGACTACTTTGATGATGAGTCGGAGGTTGAGGACAGCATAACGCAGGCTAGTGGAGGAGCTGCACCAGCTGGAACACGGAGGAAGCGACGTTCCGCGGGTCGAACAGAGGTTACCGATGCTGGCGACGCCAGGAACGACACCACCCCAGACGAAGCGGTGCAATCTGCTGGAGTTGAGGCCTTTGGAGGCATGGAGTCGATACGACTCAGACAGAGACTTCTGGTGCTACTGGCCCGCATCAGCTCAGAGGCTCCCCATCTATTCGCAGAAACAGAAGACCTCTTCGACCTTTTCGCCGAATTCTTCCGCCCACTACCATTGGACATCTTCCAACAATTCGTGACGCCGCAGACGCCCTACTTCACTCCAAACATGCAGGCATCGTTCAACGCTATGCTCTTCCGCCCGCTGCTCGGATCGTCAACGACCACGGGTCTCATTACGCAGCAGATTTTCGAGGAGCAATTCGCGCCCAACGCCGCAACGAATACGAGTCTGGAGGATAACGCCAAGGTCAGTCTATTGACGGAAAGTCTACTACGGGCGTTGTGGAGTACGAAGCTGCTGTCGAGCGACTCCTCGCGACTGGGTGATGTTGTTGAGGACGGAATCCAGGCGAGGAATGAGAAGATTTCTGGGAGCAAGGCCAGTGGGAAGAAGAGTGAGGGTGAGGCGAATGCGAGAGAATTGTTGAAGTGTTCATCGGAACGGTTGAGGTTGCTGGTTCTTGTTGCTGGGAGCTGCTGAATGCAGCGTCTCGGCTACGAGAACTGAACGAGGAACCACGACTTCTGATGTCCATGCTGTTCTGCTTGCGGCCACGCGGTCAAAGTATGCTCTACAGCCACTTCATTGCAGCAGCCAAGGAATCTAGCCACATGCTTATCTCGACAGAGCTGCGATCTGTGGCTCGGAAGCGGACTCCAGCTCGCATCTACAGATGTTTAATCGATGTTTGGTCGAGTTTCCGCACGGTGGATCTTGACTCTCACATCCGCGCCCAGTCTGAGAATTCTGGGTCGTGCGCATTCATCAAGCAGTGGTACATCCCATGTCGTATCGTTGTCTCTGTGCAGTGTGAGCAGGGCCCTGAAAAATCACGCATCAACACGACGACACCGGCCGACTGATGAGGACGGAGTCAGGGACCAGGTAGTGTAGTCTGTATCAGGACGCGGGGGTGATGGCTGTCTGCTCGGCTTCCGAAGGCAATGAGCAATACGTTGATACATGCATCCTGGTCGTGGTCGGGACGACGCAAAGTTCGGATTGTCGACCCGACGCATCAGGGTCCAGGACAGGTCGCGAGTCTCGGAGTTCTGGAGGAACCCAGGCATTCGAGACCACCTATTCGAGATAGCTGCTCGTGTGCACAACGGCCACTCTGGAAAATCCGGTGCCCACGGTGCATTATGCACAATGTGCACACTGTGTGCATGTAGATCAGTACCGCAACTTGCGCTGTACCCCGTATTACAGTGGAGTGTATTATATCTTCGCGCGATCCGCTGTTGGGCTGACCCTTGTTGTTCTGTCAGCTGAGCTCCGGTCCGTCTGGATGTTCCAGCTCAATGGCTGTGCTGTACAAGACCTGACTTCATCTCGTTCCGACAGTCCTCTCTGACTGCCCGCTGGAAACGAAACTCTCTGAAAACCCACTCAAGGCTAACGACAGCAAAGCCACCAACAAACACCATGAAGCTCTTCCACGCGACCGTCGACCTCTCAATGCCTTGCGGCGCCCTTTCGGATACTGGACTCGTAGAGTCCTCCCCGTGTGCCTTCCCAGCACTCTGATCCTCCTTTGTTGAAAGCCATCGTAGCGCTGCGTTAAACCAGACGACACATCGCCACCGGAGATCAGCTTGGGCACGTGCGAAGGGTGCGACAATAGCATAGCGGCAAGACCATCATTCCGTGCTCCACGGTACGTACGGACATCGTGGGACTCACCTTCTTGCTGATGTTGTTGCTTTCCTTCAAAGCTATGCACGGATCCGAGCAAGGAGCGCTTCCCAGTTGGAGATTACTTGAGTGCGACGTGTTCTGAGATGTGGTTGGAGTCGCGATTTCTTTCCTGTCCCTGTGAAAGGGCGCATTTCGCGACCTCGCGCTGCACAAGAGATGGACAGAATGCAGGTTGGGCGGGAGTGGTGCTGGCGCAGATTGGGTCTTGCTTCGGGGATGGGAGCTTGAGGTTGGAGATGTAGATTGGCAAATTTGTTTTCCAGGCTCAAGACTCAGAACGCGCTTTGGTTTTCCACCAATTAGCACTACACTTTTGTGTTGAAGGTTGAAAGCTTCGATGTTGTACCTGATAGACGTGACGTCGACAATCTGCACGTCATTTGCTGGGTCATTGTCGATCTCGCGTACGATTGCTCCACCATGCACACCCAGATGTTCGATCTTACTGTCGTCGATCACCTGATGATTCAATCTTCACATTCTCTTCACCCACTTCACTTCACTAGTCCAGCCAAGGAACTTAACCTCGAAACATCACCTCGGCACAGCTCAGACGTTGCCGACAACAGTATGGGCATGGCATCGCATCTCCGCTCCCTCGCTCAGCACAATGTCTCCACCCTCCGCCGCGCTCCTCTAGCCGAGCTATCCGGATCGCTGGGAGATTTAGGCACGCTGCTCCCTCTGATGATAGCCATGACTCTGAACGGCTCCATCAATCTGAGTAGTACCCTCGTCTTCTCTGGTCTCGCGAACATGGCCACGGGCGCAGTCTACGGCATCCCACTGCCCGTGCAACCCATGAAAGCCATCGCAGCCGTGGCGATCGCTCAGAATCTGAGTCAAGACGAGGTGGCAGCTGCGGGACTCGCGATGGGTGCTGCTGTTCTCTTGCTGAGTATCACGGGGAGTCTGAAGTGGCTGCATCGCGTTGTGCCTGTGGCCGTGGTGAAGGGCATTCAAGTCGGAGCTGGATTGAGTCTTGTCGTCAGTGCTGGTACGAGCTTGATCAAGCCTTTGGGATGGCTACATCCAGCTTGGGACAATCGACTGTGGGCGATGGGAGCATTCTTGTTCTTATTGATTGCTACGCTGATACCGCGCGTTCCGTACGCTTTGGTGATATTTATACTGGGCCTTGTCATAGCCGCTTCAACGACCTCTGATGGACGATCGCCAGCTTCGATATGGACTCCCAACTTCACCGTTCCGTCGCAGCAGAGCTGGAAGACCGGCATTCTCGATGCTGCGACTCCGCAGTTACCATTGACCACCCTGAACAGCGTGCTCGCTGTTGTGTCCCTCGCCGAAAGCCTCTTCCCCGCTTATCCACCACCGCCCAGCACGACTTCGATCGGACTGTCGGTGGCTATCGCTAATTTGATAGGCTGCTGGTTCAACGCTATGCCCATCTGCCACGGCTCAGGTGGTCTGGCAGGACAATATCGCTTCGGAGCGCGCAGTGGATCGAGTGTCATCATCCTAGGCCTGGTCAAGTTCCTTCTTGGCCTCTTCGTTGGCGACGGTATTGTGCCGCTACTGCAACGTTTCCCGAAGTCATTGCTGGGGATCATGGTTATTGCTGCTGGCGTTGAGTTGAGTAAAGTCGGTCAAAGCGTGGGAGAGGCAAGGGACCTGTGGGAGCAGGTGGGAGAGGAAAACGATGAGAGCATCACGTATACGAAAAGGTCTCTGCAGGCAACGAGTGAGGAAAGCAAAGAGAGATGGATGGTGATGCTTGTCACGGTGGCTGGCTGTCTTGCGTTCAAGAATGATGCTGTGGGCTTTGCCGCTGGCTTGGCATGGCACTGGGGACTCAGACTACCCGCGGTGTTGCGTCGATGGAGGACGAGCGGTGGACGGATAATGCTGCGGGACGAAGACAATGCGCCCGATGTGGATGCTTCCAGAGAAGCGTGATTTTTGAATGCGGCAGCTTGTTAGCAAGTCTGCACGAGAACTGGCTAAAGCCGAGTCTTTTCGCGGCGAGGGAGGATGGACGAAAGAGCCTAGCTCATGCCTGCGTCGTATTTCCCATGGTATCAAAGATAGCAAATCCCGCAAACTCCATCTATTTGAACGACTGATCACTACATCGTCGCCATTAGCCGCGAACGCGCCGGAATTTGATTTCGTTTGTACGTACATCACATCTGCAAATCCCACGACGCAAATCTAAGCGGCGAAACAGTCCTCATACTTCTTCGTATGGCGCGAGTCGGCGTGCTGCTCCAGTGCCGTGCGGTTGACGGTGCTCTGGAAATCCTGGAAGCAGATCTTGCACTTGACGGTCTTTGCAGCGGCATTCTGCAATCACGAATTAGCCGCGGACACCAAGGTCGTCAATGAGTCTAGGCGTGGACACCAAGGTGGTGTATGCCAGGGAGAGAGGACTCACGGATTTCAGCTGCGAAGAAGGTTCCTTCTTTCCCTTTTCGCCGGCGCGCTCGCGCTTCTGCTGTGCCTTTGCTCCGTTACCCATGTTTGAGGTCTTGTGCTGTGATTTCGGGGTGCAGTGGTTGTGACTGTGAGTGTATGGAGGATATGTGCAAAAGTGGTGAGAAAGCGTTGGAGTTGCACGAGAGGTTTTCCGCTAGCGCAAGCACGTGGCGTTGAGAGGAAAATGGCGCGCCGTGCTGCAGGAGTGATCATGATGTGAGGATATTGAAGCACATCCTTTAGGAGAAAGAAGACTCGGGTTCAAAATGGTTGCGGAATCGTCGAATGCCTTCTGTTTCTATCTCATCAAACTTCCCAGTCCTAGGGAAGTCCCGTCTGTCTTCACGCC
Source organism: Zymoseptoria crescenta (assembly GCA_026122155.1). Classification (NCBI taxonomy): domain Eukaryota; kingdom Fungi; phylum Ascomycota; class Dothideomycetes; order Mycosphaerellales; family Mycosphaerellaceae; genus Zymoseptoria; species Zymoseptoria crescenta. Next base: position 21,589 of record JALRMM010000382.1, read on the forward strand.
AACCGTGGCCGACCATGCTATGCAGTTCTGTCTGTTCCCGTAGACCATGTCTCTGTCCGCTTGCTATTTCGCTCCAAGAATAGACTCAAGTCCTTATCGACTCCTTCAAAAGGAGATCCTCCGCGTCTCACAGCTTGCCGCAAGCTCACAACCAACTCCTCGTGTAGAGGTCCTTCACTCTCCCTGCTCCAAATCATATCTCCAACCACCCTCCCTCACCACCCTCTCACGTCCCTCCCTGTCCTTCCTCTTCTCTGCACTGGTAACCGCATCACCCGTCTCGTGCCACAACGCACTGCTACCTCTCTCCCTAAACCTCTTCAAGCGCTCCACATTACCCTTGGCACCATTGCGGAAGACCTCGTCCATCTTCAATTCGCCGATTGGACCGAACACGGTCTCCGGATCGACGAGCTGCTGTTGCGTGAGCAGGTCGCGCAAAGCAGGCGATGCGACCCAACTAGGGGCGCGGAAGCCACCATTGTTTCCGCCTTGAGGTGAAGCATCAGAGTCTTCGTCTTCCGAGTCGGTCGCGATGTCGGGAAGATCGATGTGGTCGCCAAGCGGGGTCGTGCGAGGTGCAGACTTGGGAGGATGAAGGGCGTGCGCGGCAGGTCGAGCAGGAGTCTTGAACTGTTGCTGCTGATAATGATGCGGTGGGTGCTGTGCGAGTTGTTGCTGAGTGGAGGATGCTGCGGCACTTTCGGCGAACGGAATACGTGCGGTGGACATCTGCACAAGCTGGGAGGGATGAAGAGGCTTGTTATTGTTTGCGGAAGAGGCGGTGCTGCTGGTCATATTGGGTTTGAACAGGCTATGATGGGCGGCAGGTGGAGGCGCGTGGGCGTAGCCGTGGTTGAACTTGGTGATGGTTTCCTGGATGATGTTAGTTGGGACATTGGTGCATGCACTGTGATCATGGACCCATACCTTGCGCATCGTCGAAGGCCGCTTTGGAGGCGCCATGACCGACGCCCGCGGGTTGGCCTCATCCTGCTCTTCATTCGTCCTCCTTCGCTTCGCATCGGTCTGTTGATAGGAAGCTGGGCCGCGCATGATTCCAGGGCGCTGTGGTGGTTGCGGAAACTGCTCCTCATCATCCAATTGCCTCTTCGCAGCAGGCTTCGAGCCGGTAGGTGCAACAGACATGATTGTCTTCGTGAGTTGTCGCAATGTTCCCGGCAGATCACTGCGAGGATGAGCTTGCTGTTGCTGAGCGCGCTCGCGTTTGATGGTCTCTGCCAGCTCATGCGCCTCCCTCGCGCGTCGAGCCTCTTCATCCCGCCTGAGCTGATCTTGCTCCCTTCGATGCTGCTCGTCACGGCGCTGCTGTTCCTGGCGCTCCTGCTCTCGTCGTTGCTGCTCTTGACGCTCCTGCTCGCGTTTTCTCAGCTCAGCGGCCTGCTTGTCCGCGAGTTTCCGCTGTGCTGCCAGCTTGGCTTCTTGCGTACGCTGCTGCTCAGCAGCCTTGCGCTCTTCCTCGATACGCTTGTCTTCTTCAACCTTTGCAGCACGCTTTCGCTCGAGTTCCTTCTTCTGCTCTGCCTTCTTTGCAGCCACGCGTTCGTCGGCTTCCTTCTTGCGCGCGGCAGCTTCTAACGCCTTAACACGAGAGTTGCCGGGAGCGGATGGTCCGCCTCTACTTGCCATTGCCGAAGGTGGACGACTCGGACCATCCTTCGATGCAGGCACACCTATGCTTTCATGAGTGGATCGTGAGAGCGACGACTGTGGGTTGTGGCCGAATCTCTGCGACTGTGAGGCCACTTTAATGGACACTGGCGGCGGTTTGGCCTGCGTTGTCGGGCGAACGAGTCTTCCCGGCGCTCTCAGCTTACCAGCGCCGAGGATGCTGGACTTCATGCCGGTGGCCGCTGCTTCATCATTCGAGGCCTTGTCGCCGTCGGCAGACTCAGGGCGCTCTGATGCAGCTTTCCTCTTCTCTTTCTCAGCTTTGACGACTTCAGCTTTTTGTACCTTGTCGGCCTTTGCTTGTTCTTCCTGCTGGTGCTTCATGACTTTGGCACGTTCCTTCACCCTCGCCTTCTCGAGCTCATCATCTGCCTTCTTCTGCGCCTTCATTTCCTTCTCGCGCTTCTTCTGACTCTCGTCTGAGCTGCGTGTTTTCCGGCTAGGGCTCAAAGAGATGACGGACTTGGTCCTGGTCGGCGAACGCAGTGTCTCGGTGCGTGATTGCATGGCTCCCGTCATGGTGTAGACGCTCGTCCCGTGCTGCTCCTCGCCAGCCTGGTTGTAAGCCTCCAGCTTAGCCGCAGCGCTCGTGCTCGCGGAAGAAGCAAAGATGTTCTTGGCAGACTTGAGAGCAGACCATAGCCTGTTTTTGGAAGCGCTCAATGGTCCATCGTTCTGCTTCTTTCCGTATGGAGAACCGGCAGGTGTTGTAGACGACTTCAACGCGGCGGCGAGATCAGGGTGAGGAATGGAGGTCGACTTTTCGAGTGCAACACCCAGCTCGGTGTGGAGCCTCGGGGATCCAACAACCTGCGCTGACATGGACTTCTGATGCAACGTAGGACGAGGTGGCGAGAGCGTCCTCGCTTGAATTGTGGCATCTGAAGCCTTCTCATGCAGCGACTGCCGTGGCTTGCTGGGCGCGATCCAGTCATCCTCGTCATCATCGACTTCCATTGCGTCCTGGCTGGCCTTGTTCTGGGCGAATTGAAAGTCAAAAGCCTGATCCATTTCGCCCGTCGCTGCATGGTCGGGAAGTTGCGGATACGTCGGCTGGGAAGGAATGCTCTTCGACGGTCGTGGCTCTTTCGTCTTGTTGAGCATGTTGATTCGGTCGTGAAGCAGTTGTGCGGTAGATTTGCTGTGGGCCTTTGTTTCTGGCCGCTTCTCCTGCGACATTTCATCGTCCGCCTCTTGGGACTCGACATTCTTACTGCCAATGGACTTGTTGAAGACGCTGCTGCGATGGCGTTCCATCTGGCCCATGCTCCTCTTCGCACCAAGTGGCTCTCTTGCGGGTAACGAGGAGAACGTAAAGCTGCTCTTCCTGTTAAGTGGCTGCTCCGGACTTGACGTATCTGACGGAGCCTCCATGTCCATGTCGACGTCGTTATCATTCCCCTGCCCATGCTCTACAGCAGCGATTTCATTCTGCTCATGCGCCTTGTCGTTATATTGCACATGCACATCTTGCATGTCGTCCGGCTGGGTAGCCACATTCTCCGCGTCTTCCATTTCCTCGTCCACAATCTCATCTTCCTGCTCTTTGGCCGAGACAAAAGAGTCATCACTATTGCCAGTCTCATCTCCGCCTTTGCCGTCTCGCAGGCGTTGAACAGGAGCTTGATCGTCGCGAAGAGGTACTTTCTGTGTCTCTCCGATTTGCGACAGGCTGATCACGCTCTCCATCATGCGCGTGTCTGGATCCATCTCGTCCTCGGTCATCATTCCGTGATATCCAGAATCGGTCCATGGCTTGCCGGCGCGTTGAGGGCTTGTCCCACGCGCGATTGGTTGGGCCAGGGCAGGCTGTTGGTGTTGGATATCTTCGGAGATCTGAAAGGGCGCGATTTTGTCGTAGAATGAATTCTTCTGGGCGGACGCGGGTACAACAGGCGCGTTATTGGGCGCGAAAATGTCGGTCAGTGGTTGTCGGGGTGCGAGAACGTCTCGTTTCCGGGCGGTTCGCGGAGTCTTGCCTCGTAACTTGCCAGGTGTTTTGAACATGTCGGCGAAGTTCCTGCAGACGCCTCGTTAGTACAGCGGCCTTCTTGAAGATCTCCGCAACAGTCTTACACTTGTGATGTCGAGAAAATGTCCGCCATGTGCTCGTTCAACCATTCCATCTCATTCCGCACGCTGAAGCTGAACTCGTCAACTTCCTGCGCGATGAAGTTCTCGGCCTGATCGCGCTCGTCTTGTATCCATTGCGCCGAGCCGATTGCCGGCGCCTTCGTCCTCATTGCTGCCATTGTGCTATATCTGTATTCTGTGCGCGTGTGGTCGTGATCCTTCTGGTAGAGCTGCGCGTGCGCAAACAGTGCGTCCGAGGTCGTGTGGATAATCGCTAATTGTACATTATCCAGACAGTATGCAAATATTGTCGTCTTCGTCCGTCCAGTATGGAAGTGTTGGTGTTGAATGTTCTGATAGCAACGTCTTCAATGGTTTGTTGACTTGTTTTGAGCTTCGAAGCTTTGACCCGCGCGAGTCGAAGACGCTTGCACGTGACTTTGAATCTCGTTCTTTCCCAAAGTTCGCCTCCTCTTCTGTCTCGGCTATTGAAACATCAGGTTCACTTTATTCCCGACGATTGCATGCAATATGTCTGTCTATGTTCTGCGTTCATAATATCACAACACACTGAAGGGTATTGGACTTGATTGACATCTACTCTGAACATGGCTAAGCATCTCCTCTCATCATCTCTCCGCTCTGCCACTCGTCTCTCATCTCTCTCCTCTCCTCGCCTCTCAAGATGTACCATTCGCCCCTTCTCTGTGACGCCGAGAAGAAAGCTCATGGAAACTTCCGGGTTCAGCGATGAGCAACTTGCCGTGCGGGACGCTATCTTCAAAATTTGTAACGCGAATCCTCGTGCATTGCCTCGTCAGCATCACTAATCTTCACACAGGCAGCAACTTTTCCGACGAGTACTGGATGGAACACGACCAAACTGAGACGTACCCGCACGAACTTCACGCAGCCCTTTCGAAAGACGGCTGGATCGGTATCGCGCTTCCAGAAAATCTTGGCGGGTCTGGTCTGGGGATTTCCGAGGCGACGATGATGCTGCAGACGATTGCAGAGTCCGGCGCAGGTCTCGCAGGCGCGCAGTCCATTCATGCCAACGTCTATGCAACGCAACCGGTAGCAAAGTTCTCGACCGAAGGCCAACGAGACCGCTTTCTCCGGAAGATCATCTCCGGCGAATGGCGGACCTGCTTCGGCGTGACGGAACCCAACACCGGTCTCGAGACACTGAAGCTCACTACGACGGCCACCCCGACAGCAGACGGATACACCGTCACTGGTCAGAAGATCTGGATCTCATCCGCGCAAGTCGCTCAAAAGATGGTTCTCCTCGCCCGCACGACTCCTCTGGAAGAAGTCAAACGTCCCTCTGAAGGTCTCTCAATGTTCTACATCGACATGGATAAGGATCACCCAGGCCTTACAGTCCAGCGTATCAAGAAGATGGGCGGCCGTGCGGTGGACGCCAATCAGGTCTTCTTCGACAACTACCCAATCCCGAAAGACTCTCTCATTGGCGAAGAAGGCAAGGGCTTTAAGATCATCCTCCACGGTATGAATGCCGAGCGATGTCTACTCGCCGGCGAGGCGCTTGGACTGGGCTACGCCGCCCTCGGCAAAGCGACTCAATACGCCAAGGAGCGAATCGTCTTCGGGCGACCCATCGGCCAAAACCAGGGCATCCAACACCCCCTGGCTTCCGCGTACATGCACCTCGAAGCAGCAAAACTAGCGACTTATCATGCGGCACGCCTGTATGATCGCAGTTCGCCTGGTCGCCCGGAGTACGATGAGAGCATCACTCAGCATCAGGTTGGGGTGGCATGCAACTCGGCAAAATACGTGGCGGCTGAAGCTGCCTTCACAGCATGCGAGAGGAGTGTGATGTCGATGGGGGGAATGGGATACGCAGCTGACTATCACGTCGAGCGCTACCTGCGCGAGTGCTTTGTGCCGAGGATCGCGCCGGTGAGCAGGGAGATGATCATGAACTTCATTGGGGAGAAAGCCTTAGGGCTGCCAAGGAGCTATTAGGAGTATGCGAGATGATTGTTGCATGGGCAGACAGCACGGTATTCATGTGCGTCACGTGGTTTATGTATGGCTTTGTGAAGGAGTAGAATAAATCGGCGGTCTTTCAACGATGACGACACGGAAAACTGCAAAAAGACATGACTATGTCGTGAAAGAGCCATATGCCTCAAGGCTTCACTTCAAATACGCACTCTCCATACCAGCTGGTGTTGTTCCCGGTCTCGAGTCGCGTGAGGGAATTGGTTGCCCACAGGTTCTTCTCTATCGTGTGGTCAACACAACCGTAGGGCAGTAACCCTAAGGCAATGTCGCTTCCTGCTGGTGCACACTCCCGAAACGGACTAGCTCTAGCTCCAGTCGCTGGACGACACCTCTCCAGAATATTGGATAACACTCCTTTTCGACCATCATCAAAGCTATTCGTACAATACTCCTCATCTCCATACTGAATCCACTCAAAATGGCCAACATGTTCGGTGCCCTCAATCGCTTCATCTCCCGCCTCGATTCGGACCCCAATGCCACCAGCTCCGGCTCGCCGTCCACTCCTCCCTCCAATTCTACCAACACCCACTACGGCTTCCAGGTCCTCCGAAACATAACGCCCTCCGTCCCTCTCGACCCTTGGTTTGACTTCATCATTGGAATCAACGGCCACAACATCACGAATCCTAGCCCTCACCTCTTCGCTACCGAGGTGCAAAACTGCGCCGGATCGACCATCTCCCTCGGCGTCTATGGCGCCAAAGGCCAGGCCATTCGCGAGATCTACGTCTCGGTCCCACCTAGGGAGCAAGGTGCTACCCTGGGTCTGAGTCTGCAATGGGCTCCCCTCAGCGCCGCCGAAGAAGTCTGGCACATCACCGACGTGATTCCTAATTCACCCGGCGACGTGGCCGGTCTACTGCCTTACTCCGACTACGTGATTGGCAGTCCCGAAGGACCCATGTACGGCGACACGGGCCTGGGACAGCTGGTCGAAGCATTCATCGACCGTCCATTGAGGCTATTTGTGTATAATCAGGAGTACGATGTCACCCGTCAAGTCACGCTCACGCCTGCGAGAAACTGGGGCGGAGAAGGCGCGCTGGGATGCGTGCTGGGATATGGAGCATTGCATCGCATCCCGGCACCGCTTGGGGAGCCAGCGGATGGGCCAGGGGAGACCTTGTTCGAGAGTGGTGGAGATGCCGCTCAAGCGGCTGGGAGCAGTGGTGCAGACTTTATGGTACCGGCAAACTTGCAAATGCATGCCGTCTCTCCTGGTCCACTGGCAAGTGGCGAGTCAGCTCCGCCTCCTCCGCCGCCAAAAGCGGGTGGCAAGGCGAGGAAGGCAAGGGCGCATGCAGCACCTGCAGGTGGTGGAGGACTGGACGACTACTTTGCCGAGGGCGAGCAGAAGAGTCGTGAGCTGGAAGGCGGCGGGTCAACATCAAAGCCGAGTGTAGCTGGACTGCCTCCGCCGCCGCAGAGTGGACCGCCAAAAGCTGCTTCGCCGGCGCCGCCTGCTGCCGTGGGGGAGTGCACGGAGGGAGAAGATGGAGAAGATGGAGAAGCTGGAGAGGTGGACTGATTGTACGTCACGAGCAAGGAATGACATGCGGTCGATGAGAAATCGAATTCGTGTATGCGCGATTTTCACTGCAGTTACAGCCTTGCTATGCAACGGAGAAGTGAACAAAATAAGGCGACCAACTCGATGTACCGAACCAGGCACTGTATCGAGGCATCCGCAAAACTTGATGCGTTCTTGTCCAAGCATCCTGTTTGTCGTCATCCAGGAACCGCTCTAACCCGTGGGCTTCCCTCCGGCATGCCAACAGAGCGCCTGGAACCTGCGGAAGTCCTTGCGGCCAGCTGGGGTCGCGTGAAAATCCTGCGGATTGTTCTTGTCAGCGTAATAACGACACTACAAGTTGTTAGCCGGCGTCGAGACCAGGATTTGATCAAGACCTACCTCCCGGTCCTTAGGGGCCCAGTTCCAGATATAGTTGCCTCCGAGTTCGTCGTCGAGCTTGGTACAGACATCGCTAGTCATTGGGTCGTTCTGGCGACCATCTTGTTCACATCTGGCTGCGTACACCGTGTCGGCGAGGGCGCTATCGAACGTTAGCAATCTACAGCGGAGTATGGTGTAGAGCCAAGCTCGGGACGACAAACATCGGGAGGAACGCTAGGCAGCTAACAGCGATTGCGATAATTGGTGCCATAGTAGCTAGTTGAGAGAGGTAGCAGGCCCGAATTCAGTAGGCGGTTGTAGTACTTCTTATAGACGACCCGATAGTCCCGAGTTTGTTTATCCTTGCTAGTCCGGGAGGAGACTTTCCGTAGAGTTACGCCATGTGCAGCGAATAATCGTAGCGGAGTGGACAGTGCCCTACTGTCCAGAGAAGGTGGCAGGGCACACATCCGGAGCTTCCTAGAATCGACATCTGCTTATTGGTACGATCGTACCCGGAACGCACGGCTCAACCCATGGGGGTGATCATCTCGATGTACACTCGCACGATGTAATAAACGCATCGGAGTCAGCAGGATGCTGGTCTTTTATCCGGGACCCCGATACACTCTGCGCCCCTCTCGAAGAGGGGTGCAAGGCGTACTGGAATCCCGGATATTTGGGCCGAAGGCCCTATAATAGTCGTCTGGATTTTGGCCCCCAAACAAATTGATTGGCTCACAGCCAAAGTTGAAAATGTTGCCCTCACGTAACGTCTTACACGTGATTCCGCTATGTCTTTCGAAGGCGACGGCCGCCGGCAGGCAAAGGGGGGTCCTAGGGGGTCTCCCCCTAGAAAAGAAGTCTATATTTCTACGGGCTTTGTAGACTATTATAGGAAGTCCTTCGGCCTACACACTTAAGCAAACGGAGTGCTTCGGTTAAACTGCAAAGCTTAGCTGCAGTTTGAACGGAGCACGGAGAGTTAGCTCGGCGATATTCCTTATTGAAACCCATTCATCGCATTAAACACACAGCCACCTCAAACGCACGACTAACGGTTATGAGTATATAAACAACCCTCTAACCGCTCTTGGTAAGGGTTTTCAAGGGCTTAGTATTGGTGATTTCTGCACCCTTGGCGTGTAATATTGCAGCAATATTACACCCTTAAGGGTCTATACTATATTCATAGCATTATAGCATAACTATTGTTAATGTTGTTGTTTTAATAGCTAGTAGTGTAGCTATAGGTGTAATATCCTTCTGTTTAGCGTAGTTAGCTTACTACTCTTACTTCCTTTTAATCCACACGCTCTTATTCACTCGCTCTTATTTACTACTATAAATGCTATCTAGCGTAATATTACGGACGAACGCCTTATATTATTCTACGTTTATAAGCCGCTAGAGTTTAAGCTGTCGGAGTTTAAGAGGTTATAGCTATTCGTAAGCAACGTATAGGATCCTATAAAGTAAGGGAAGCGCACGTAGTCGTTTACTAAGCGACTAAACTACTAGTATTATTATAGCCGATAAGCTAGAAAGACTAATAGTAAGGGTAATAGTAAGCGGCTTAGATAGAGTTATCCGGACTATAGTAAGTTTATCGGACTAGTAGAGTTCGAGTAGTAGTAGATTTCGAGTAGTAGTAGTAAGCGTAGAGCGGCTAGAAGTTAATTAGAAGATTATAGACTATAAGGCGTCTATCGCCGTAATCTATTACTTCCGTAATACTACGTCTAAGAAGCCGTTTAAGGTTATAATAGAGCGGATAAAGAGTAAGCGCGGTATTAAGGGCGACTATTGCTATAGTATTAAAGTTATAGATGCTCGCCGTATTAACGATAGTATAAAGGTAGTTATAAGGCCTATAGTAGAAGTTATCCCTAAGCTAGCGTCTATTAAGAAGGCTCTTCGAAAAGAGCCGCTTCTTACTAAGGCTAGTAGCAGTTTTCTTACGACTAACTACGTCCGTAATATAAATCGTCCGGCTATCGATAAGGCTCGTAATATACGGTAGTATAAAGGCGGCGTAGCTAGCGATACGGACGCGTAGATAGTATAAGTACTAAACGAAGCTCGTAGTACTAGTATTCGCGCGAAGGAGGTTACCGGTATAGACGGCTAGAAGGTAGTACGAGGGTTAGTGTTCGCGGCCGACTAGTAATTAATATATCTAGAAGATCCCCTTATTAGTCCGATATTCCTTATAGACGGTACCTACGGAGCCTACGAGTTAAAATAGATACTATTTACTATCTACTATATTACCGCCGAAGGAACGTAGCTACTACTTAGTTAGTTTATTACCGAGAATTAGAAGGCTTACCTTATTACTCCTTATATCGCGTAGCTACGTACGTAGGCTCTAAAGTAGAAGCTAAAGATTATAGTAACGGACGATTCGAGCGCCGAGTAGCGTACTATCCGTAAGGCCTTTACCGAGTAAGGTATCGACTAATATCTATACTAGAAGCACGTAAAAGAGACGTTATTAAGGAAGTTTCCTTTAAAAGGATTCTTAGCTAAGTTTTTAGTACTACTAAAGGCGATGTTTACGGCTAATACTTACGCTAAATGCGGCTAGTTACTAGATAAGGTAGATTCGATACTCGCGGCGCGCGGTAAAGAGGATAGAAGGACGTATCTATATAAAAATTAGCTAGTAGAGTTGTTAATATAATAGGCAACGTAGGCTCGGATTAAAAATCCTTTACTATTAAGGGTAAGTTAGCATCCTTTTTCGAATTTATAATTAGCTCGACGCCGTATAAAGTTAACGCTTAACTACATTCGGATAGTAGCGTTATCGACGAGACGTCTTTTTTTTTTATTAACTTTAAAGCCGTTTCTAACTCCTTTTATAGTATAATACTACGAACGCCGCCGAAGGCTACTACTCTAGTATTAAAGGCGAGGGTAATAAGAAGAAGATACTAACATAGTTACTCTAGGGACTCGTCCTTTACCTTAAAACTAGCTACTAAGAGTGCTTCGCGAAGTAGATAGCGGCTAACTATAACTAGCGTAGAGGCACTATAAGAAGTATAAAGATATCGCAGTGTATAGAACGCTAGCTAGTAATCCCACTAGTAATAAAACTAATTCTTGCTGTTGTTAAGTTGCATATACGTGCCTCCTAATATACGACTATACGTTACGTAAGCGGCATTCGCCGCTACGCTCGGCGTCGTATTATCTATGTATTATTAACGACCTTACCTAAGGTCTAGAGCTAGGCTATGCCTTAGCCTTCCCTAATAATTACCTCCCTCCTCCGAAGGAGACGTCTCGGCTCCTACGACCGTCTTACGTTCGGCCTACCGAGCGTAGGCCTAGTCTTTATCCGGGGCTACTTTCTTTATTAACTTCTTAATATAGCGTTTATATCGCAACGTGCGCTTTGTTTTACGTATATTAATTATTGCTTGCGGCTCTACTACTAGTAGCTATGTTTTAGCGGGTCCCTTATAGTTAAGGGTAACTACTTATAGGTAGGTGTTGTTAATGCTTTCGCTTGCGAAGTTCTTCCTCTACTCTCCTTTAACTTTATTAACGCTCCTCTCCTACGACTAGCACTACTATATTATTAACATTATCTTTAAGAAGCAAGCTCCTAGCTTACGCGCCGCTCTTTATATAATCGTATATATTATTAGACTAGTAAGCAAGTCGCAATACTACTACGACGTGCCCCTTAGTAGCCGGCTATTATACTAAACCTTCCTCTACGCTCTAAGTAGGATACCTAGGGCCTAGCAGTAGCGTACTACGAGCGCTACTTGCTATACGCGTACGATAGTAGGTTACTACGCTCCTTACTTACTAGGCTTCTACTAATCGCCTATCTAGTTAACGAGCATTACTATAATAGGGTAATAACTATCGGTAGTAAGGTTAAGTGCTAGCGCTATAAGAAGAAGTAAGTCTAGCGCGTCGATAGCTCCTCTCCTACTAGGCTAACGTATCTTATAGTAACTACGCGTACGAGACGCTAACCTATCTGGACCTTATTAAGTAGGCGAAGCGCCTACTTAAGCTGCGCGAGGAGTAGGGTTACTACGAGGTAGGCTCCCGCGCGGAGTAGCTCGTTAATATACGCCT
>JALRMM010000383.1:0-33350 GCA_026122155.1 Zymoseptoria crescenta
ATTGTACATAGAAAGACTGCTGTCGTAAGACAGCCGTCCTACATAGTCATAGACTCCTATAGGACGTAAATGGAACAAACAAACAAACAACAAACAAACTTAGGCTTAGACTCCTCGTTAAAGTTTGAATCTAGCTACTAAAGCTTAGATTCTTCGTGCGCGGTCGTAATTATAGTGCTTAGGTCTGGCTACTAAAGCTTAGACTCGTTCTCCGGCTTATTTATAGCGTTACGCGCCGCGTATCTCTCTTCTCGAGATAAGGTTAATATAGCTACTAAGTTAACACCTCCGTAATAGCTTAATAAGGTAGTTAAAGAAGAAAAGGGAGTAGTGGAAGTGAAGTGTTTTAATCTTGAAAATTAAGCATAGAATAGTGCTTAGATGTCCTCGTAGGCTTCTTAGATATGCGCCGGATAGGCTTATAATAGCTTTTTAGGCTAAAAGTCGCTTCTAAATTCAGATTAGCATAAAAAGTGAAGTAAATTCGTCTTAAAAAGGGAGGATGCGTTGTTTTTCCTATGTTTCCCTATATGTATTCGTCCTAGACCGCCTGTTGGAGGTAGTAAACGTAATAATCTAAGGCATATCGTAATAGCGTATAATGCTCCTAACGCCGTCGCCTCGTTTCTTTGCTAAAGTAAGGGTAGCTAGGCAGCTATTCTGCCTTTACCCCCGAGATTAGGTTAGTTTTAGGTAATAGCGCCTTCCCTACCCCCTAGATCTAGTGTAATCTTTATACGGAGCTGGTCCTAAAAGGCGCGATGCCGTTAGGCACTAAGCAATTTTGTTATACTATCTACCGGCATTAAGGTTGTTTCCACCTATTTAACATCTAAATCTCCTAACTAGTACCGTTCGCGTAGCTAGCATTGTTAAATGTCGACGTGCCTTATCTTCGTATCTAGCTTTTAGCTATTTGCCGTAACGATTCGTATCGTCTGCTTATTATCGTATAAAAGCCTACCCTTGGAGTTTAGGTTGAGATCGATAGCTTTAAACACTCTTTCCTACTATAAAAGCTCCGTTCTAGCGTAGCTAAGCGTATAAAGTTCCGACTTAGTCGACGATTTTATAACGTACGTCTGCTTTATCGCTTTCTAGTCTATAATCCCTCTAAAAAGGAAGAATACTATACCCTCTAAGCTCCTTCGCGTCTCTATATTATTAGTAAAGGATGCGTCCGACGCTCCGAAGAAATCTAGGGGTTAGGATAAGTATGTTAACCTATTGTCGTCTTTCCCGTAATTTAGGCTTAAGCTCGAACTCTCTAATAGGTATCTAATGCAATAATCTGCCGCCTTTAGGTAATACTTAGCCGGATTAACTAGATAGCGTAATAGTAACGACACTATAAAAGCTATATCCGGTTATATATACGTTGCGGTAAAGCTAATCGAGCCGACCTTGCTCTATATCTCCTTAATTATATAGGGTTTAGCTTTCTCCTTCGTAGCCTCTTAGTTAAAGTTATACGGAAGTAGTATATCCGTCTTCTTCTCGTTAACTAAGATGTTATATCTAAGTGCCACCTTCTTAATATACGTGTCCTAGTTAAGCTACATATCTCTCGTCTCTCTATTCCGGACGATCTTAATACTATAAAAGTAATCGATCGGCCCTATTACCCTTATCTCGTATTTAGCTATAAGTTTTTTCTAGATTATCTCGGCGTAATCTTTATTTCTACGATAAAATGCTAACACAATATTATTAACGAAGAAGAAGATTATAACCTTACCGTCTAAGTAGAGATAAGCGACGATTTGCTTTAGTCTAAGTTCTTTAACTCCTTCGCTAAGATCTCCCTACTATAGTGCCGGAGACTCCTTAAAGCCGTATAAGGCGCGAACGTACTTTAGTAATTGCCCTTTTATCTAGAAGCCGTCCGGTAGTTGGAGAAATATCGGCTTTAGCAACTCCAAGTTAAGGAAGGCGTTAACGGCATTTATTTATATCGTTTCGAGGTCGAAGTGGGCTATAATTGCTATTAACAGCCTAAATAGCCTTACTACGAGTGTTGCTGTATACGTGTCTAGCTCTATCGACTATAAATCTCCGCGTACGTAAATGCGAGCTTTGAACTTCTCTAAGTGCCCTTTCGAGTCGGACTTATACTTAAATACCCACGTTAATAGTATAACGGAGTCGTTTCCTACTTCCGATTTAGGTACCCAATAGAACGTTCTAGTGTTAAGGGCTTTCTGAAATTCAATAGACGCTACCTCTTTAAACTAAACTTCGAACTTATGTCCGTTAAGGTTCTTCTAACGCTTAGGTTCCGGCGGGATGTCTCCGATAAGGACTAGTGCTATGTTTGCCGAGGCTTTTTCTTCTATAATCGTTTTTATTAACGAGATAGCGTATGCCTTAGCTACGGTAGCGTAGACCGAGAAGGTACCCCTTATATCGAATAAGGATATCTTAGGGAGGATCTAGTCTTCGGCCTTAAAGGGTCTAATAGGTCTCGAGTTAATTATCTTCTACCGCTAGGTCGATAGCGTTAGATCGTCGTATTAATCGTCCGGATCGACGTGTTTATAACTTCGTTTTTGTCCGTACTCTATAATAGCATCCTTAACGTTCTCTTTAATACCTCGGTTAATAATAAAGGTTTCGATAGTGTCTTCCCTTATCTCCGTTTCTCGGTCGTACGGAATTTCGTATTCCTAATTATCTTCTATAGCTGCTTCTAGAGCGGCTTAATTACGGATTTCAGGTTCCGGGGCCCCTCGTCTAAACGTATCTAGGATTTCGATGTCTTCTCCTTATTCGGCTTAGTAGGTTAACACTAACGCGTCCGATAGGTCCTGAAACTAGTAATCTTCTACCCTAAAGTCTAGTTCAACGTTTACGGCCAGATTCACCGGCATTACTATGCTTAGGTTAAAGTCGTAGAGTCCTTCGTACTTCAACTTCTCGTTAAAGACAACGTCTCTCGTCCTAATAATCTTGTCTAGGCTTGGAATCCAGATTCGGAACACATTGTGTCCTTTAAAGCTAACTAGGTAGCTAATCCTAGCTCGCTCTATTATCTTCTCTCTTTTAGGGACGTCTTTCGGCCTTATCTTATATACATAGGCTCTCGACCTAAACTAGTGGATGTAGGCGATGTTCGGTGCTTATCTAGTAGCCTTCTACCACGGGGTTATGTAGTTTAGGCTCTTAGTAGGTGACCTATTTATAATATAGGCCGCTACTACGTAAGCTTCGTTCTAAAGACTATTAGGAAGATTTGATTTAATAATTATTGCCCGCGCTATTTCGACGATTAGGCCGCCGGCTCTTTCTACTAGATCCTATGCTTAAGTATAGGGCGCTAAAGGTTTCTATTAAACGCATCCCTTCCTTAATGCTAATCTAAATGTTAATCCGAACTTCGGGTTACTATCTATCGATAGGACATAGAGTTCTCGACCTATACTCTTAATAAAGGTCTAGAGTTCCTTAAAGCACCGTACTAAACTTACTTAGTTAACGGTTGCTATCGTCTATACGAAGTGTAGGTATGTCTCCGTATCGACTACGTAAAACAAATACTTGTCTCCGTTCTTTGCGATACTAAATTTAATAATATTAGCTACAACGTCCGAAAAGGGTACTAGTAGTCGCACTCTTATTGGTTTCCTTCGCGAGACGATTCTTTTCGACTTAGCTAGGGAGTACGCGTTATACTCGTTTATTTTAGGGGCTATATCTCCTTTCTTATCGATATTAACACCCTATACTACTCGATTAAGTTACAAGACACGATTACCCCCGATGTAGCCTATAATACGGTGCTATTAGGCCGGAGAGAGCGTCCTTGGTTTTCTCCGGTCCCTACTACTCGTTGTAAGCGTAACGAACACTTCCTTATCGGATAGTTAATCCTCGTTTAGCGCGTTCCGTACGCTAAGAGGTTGATTCCTTAAATCTAGTAGCTAAGTTAGGATCTAAGTGTTCGACTTCGGTCTAGTCTAGGCATTAATGTATAGTAGTCTATTACATCGCTTGATTTTAGTTACTACCGCTCCCTCGTTATCTAGCTAGTAATCCGACCTCTCTACATAATATAGAGGACACGATGTTAACGTAGAATCCGGGTATATAGAGAACGTCCTTTAAAAGTAGAGTAATTAGCTCTCTAGACGGAGATAGGAACGTAATCTTTCCTATTCCCCTTACTAACGCCTTTAACCGTTAATCCCCGGCGTAAATGCATATGTTATAGGGGATATTAACGACCTTAAAGTCCGTAATAGTCGGATTGTTCACAATGTAGACGTTGGAGCCGCTATTAAGTAGCTAGCGATTGCTCTCTTCGACTGCTTCTATCGACATTACCCTATACTCCGTAACCGCCCTAATCGCATAGCTTCCGTACTACTTCTTTAGCCTATTAGGGTTTTAAGAAGAGTCGGATTTTATCCACTCCGGCGGGATGTCCTTAATCCTATAGTAATCCTTTAGTGCTATCGCTAACGGATCTCTGAACTTTATTTGCTAAAGGCATTTCCCCTTGTCCTTTTTTAGAACGTTTTTGTAGAACTCGAGGTACTTCTTATTATCTTTTATTATATCGGCCTTAACTGGCCGTAGACGGTAATTAACAATTAGACAATTTCCTAGCCTCTAGTACGACTTATTTGCTAGCTTCCCGGTATAAGGTTTATAGGTTCTATCTTTTAACTTGTCTTTGTTATTGTTCGACCTATTCCCTCCGTTAGGTCCTATAACCGGCTATGCATTAAAGCTAATTTAACCTGTTCCTTAAACTTTAGGAGCGGCTATCTAGTCTTCGTCTATCCTAAACGTCGCATTTACGCGTAAGGCTTTAGCTAGGTTGCCTAGGTCTCTATTTAAGAATACTATTACTTCTCGAACGCACTATTGGAGTATAGAGAACACTATAATAATTCTTCCGGTTATAATATTAATCTTCTCTTCGACTATCCTTACGAAGTCGTCTTTTAGGATAGAATATACTAGGTATAACCCCCTTAGCATCTTCTTCTCTAGTTCCAGCTATTTTTGTAGGTATATATAGATATTAGTCGACTTAGGTCCGGACATTAGGTCGAAGTACTATTTTAATAGGAATCTTCGCCTAGTCGCGTTGTCTAGAGCAAACGTTTTAGTAACGAAGTCTATCTAATTAGCTAGTGTCGGCGGGTATTAATCGTTTAGGTCGTCTACGTATACTAATAGAATTGTTCGGGTAAAGTATTTCTTAAAGTTATCCTTCTTCTTCTTAAACTCGGAGTATACGATAGATTCTCTAGCGTAGTCCTTTATCCTTAAGTCGAAGAAGGCCTTATTTTGTTGCTAACGGATGTAGTTTCCTTATTCCTATAGATCCTCGATTTTAATTCTAAGATCCGGCTTAATTAGCATAATCGGCTCGTATAGTTCTTAAACTCGATCTATTGCTATGCCTACTAGTCTAATTAGCGTCGTTTTACGTATATATTAGAATAGTCTATTATCGATTACCGCCGACTTAGTAATTAAGTACTAGTCGTCGTATTTCGTTTGGTCGGTATAGACTACTTCTCGGCGTCTAACGTTCGTTACGGCCGGAAAACCTAGCGAGTCGACTTTTAGGGCGTCTATTAAGGTCGATTATTAGGGGTTATCTCTTAAATACGTAGTTTAGCACGAAGCCGGGCTTATAACTGTTAGTATAGTAGTGTAATGTAGGGGTAAACTTATAGATTAAGAAAAACCATAATTTTGTGACGGTTATCTAACCTACTAACTACATAGAGGTTGTGATTCCAAATACTAAAAAGGGTCTAGACCTTAACTCTCTATTTCCGCAGTTAGTCCGTAATAGCTCCTGGGTCTAGAACCCCCTAATCGTCTAATATACGCATTAAAAGCGTAATCTGCACTTTTAGGTAATTCCACCTAAAACACGCTAGCATATTAACACGAATGCGGATAATTTGAGATGCTCGTACAGATCTCTTAGCTTAAGTGCTACCTAATAGCGCCCTAGCAAATAACGTCTAACCGTTGAAGTTTCCGACGAATTATTATAGTATATCGTACCCCGTCTAGACGATATAGGTAATTTATTTTTGTTTATCTTATAATTACTACTTTAGTAATAGAACATATTTACTACCTTAACGCTACTACCTCGTAAGTTTGAAAAGGTGGAGTTTATAGTTAAGGGGATGCCGGCTTACTACTAGTCCACAACCTTGTTTATAGCCGAGGTAGTTATTTACGCTTACTTAATGCGGTAATGCCGGTAGTAGCGTATATTCGTCGCGTCGTCTAGTATTCGTTACGTCGTCCAGTCTATATTGTCGCTCGCGTTGCTGCTCGTAGAGTCGTGAATTCGTATATCTATAGACCGTCGATTAGCTATTACGGTAGTAATAATATAGATGTATAGGGCTCGTACGAGGGCTCGTAGAAGAAGGAGGTTAATACTAGCGGCGTTAGCTATAATAAGAGCGGCTAAGGAAGAGCAGTTAGCATTAGCAAGAGCATAGCAGCGTATGCCTATCTACTAGCACCGGAAGACATACAAATACGGCCACTTCCCTTAGTTAATAGACGATATCCACGACGACAACGTCGAAATTAAGACGCGGCTTACGAAGGAATAACTGCGTAGACTCGCACTATTACTCCTCGGCTATAAACAACTACGCTTCGTTAACTATAGCATTTATAGCTACGTTACAATGCCGGAGTATGCTCTCTATCTCGTATTATAGCGGCTTATATATCCTGGACGATATATTAGCCTCTCGCTCGGTCGTTTATAGGGGTAGATATCTTAGGTGTTTAATAGTACGGTGGAGCTGCTCCTATAGACGTTCGGTAGGATGCTCGAGTAGTAGCTACCGCTACGCGATATCGCAACTATCTAACGCTATAAGTAGTATTATAGGAATGTAGGGTTTAAGGGCGTATAGGCATTTATCGATAGTACCTTCTTCGACTTCGTACGGCTAAGTAATCTACGGCGATAGCGAGAGGCATATACCGGATACTATAAGGATTATAGTAAGAAGTTCCAAGTAGTAGTAGCTCCGGACGGCTTAATTATATATGCATCTTAGCCGTTTCTCGGGCCTAAGAACGACTTCTAGATGTTCGTTAATTCCGGTATTAAAAGGAGGCTAAGAAGGCTATTCGAAGGGCGACCGGATAGCGAGATATATATGTATAGCGATAGTGCGTATCGTAACTGCTACTCGGTTATTCCACTATAGCGAGCTGTCGCTAGTAGCTATATGTATCTAAGTGCAAATTAGTAGCGCGCTAACTTCCTATACTCGTAGGCTCGGATATACGTAGAGCACGCCTTTAGCATAAACAACAAACTCTTCGGCTATATTAACGAGGGCTCCAATATTAGAAGCGAGTGCTAGCCGTGCTCGGTGTATCGCTTAGTGTCCATGTTGCTATAGAACTGCATCTAATGCATAAGATATAAAGCCGGTAGTAAAAGCGTATGTTAGGCTACCTTTAAGTGCGCGCCTCCGTCTCTTAAGGACTATCTCGGCGAGTATCGATAGGATTAAGGGCGTTAAGGGCGGAAGGAGCGGTTAAAGGAGCGGTTAAAGGCGCGGTAGTGTCGTCGTTATTGCGTCGAAAAAGGACTTTATTAGCGGTAGTAGAAGATATTCGATTTTAGTATAAAAAAGGGGTCTAGAGAAGGCGCGGAGGAAAGTAGAGGCATTTTACGACGATTTCTACTAATAAACTACGCTGGAGTTACACCGAGGAGGACCGGTGTCTGAAGTTGTAAGGCTTAGCGCTGTTTTTAGTACCTATACTATGAATTTTAGTAAAGGTGTTTTTAAACGGAGGACTACTAGACTCTACCTCGTAATTCTTAAACAACGACTAATCTTATAACATCTCCGTCGACTCTTCTACTAATATTGCTTATTAATAGCTAACCGCACTTCTTTACTGCTTCCTTAGAAACTCTATTATTAATCCCTTTAGCTCGCTAACCTCCTTTATCGACTCCTTTAACTCGTTAACTTCCTTTATTATTACCGCGACATTCGGATTATTCGTAGGCGTATCTACTAGCTTTTCCAGCACTACGAAGAACCTATCGTCCGCCTTAGTATTAGCCGTACGGTTAATCGCTATCTACTCGGTTAGTTCGTCTAGAGCGGCGGTTATATTAGCACGGATACGACACTCTTCTTCCTTAGCCTTCTTCGCTAAGCGACGTTTAGCTTTCGGCCGACTATCTAGTGTTAACTAAACGTTCTTAGTAGATTTACCGCCCTTATTAGCCTCGCCGGCTTCCTTATCGCTACCCTCTCGATTGCGAGCCCTCTTTAACGTACGCGTATAATAACGCTCCTTCCGCTCGTTCTCCTTTTAACGCTACTCTTCGGTTATCTTCTTCCGATCCTAGTATGCCTTCCGCTATTTTATAAGCTCGAGCTAACGGCTACAAAATTAATAGACTTAAGACTCTAGCCGGCTAGTACTAATAACCTTCTACTTTATAAGATCCTCGTATTTACGGACCTAGCCCTTACGAGTAGAGTTACCGAGGACTATCCGCTATAGGCTTTTCGTCTTATACGGTGGATCCGTCTACCTCGTAATAGCCGTTTCGATAGTCTTAAAAAAGGAGACTAATAAGGGTTCCTTCCTAGCCGCTTCTTCGTAGTTAAAGATCGTCTCCTATACTATAATCTACTTATCGAGCGTATAGTTAACGCGCTTCTACTCGAACGTCTAGAGTTTATTACCCTTCTTACTAATCTTCGGCATCTTAGCTAATAAGCTATTACTATTATCTTCCTTATCCGGATTGCTCGTATCTACTACCTCTACCTCTTTCTACTACGGATCCGGAGTTAACGTTTTCTACGAATTATCCGATCTAATAGCTACTAGCCTAGCCGAGCTTCTAGCTACTAGCTCCGCTATTAGCTCTAAGATTAGCCGGTATACGAGCGACTAATATTATAGTAGCGGTAATAGACTCGACTCTACGTATAGCGGCGTATATTACGTATAAGGAGCGGATCTAGTAAGGTCGATTAGAGGGCCTACTAGCGTTATAAAGCTATTACGCTCCTTATAGCGTAATAGTACTTATTGGGTTTAATAGTATTTATAATAGTTCGGCCGTAGCTACTCGTAGCTATATCTATATAGTCGCTACTACTACTACTATTATTCGTATTAGCGCTATTACTCGAAGGCGCGATACTACTACTAGTACTACTCTAAAGGGCTAGAGCCCGCGAAGGTGTTACCGATAAGCACGTCGCTAGTATATACGAGTAGTAGTGTTGTCCGCTACGATTAAGATAACATCTTACCGTATTAGATATACGGTCTATACTAACTATATTACGATATAGTAAGGGTAGTAGTAAGAGCGAGAACGCTAACTTAACGCGTAAACGATACGAATATATATAACCTTCCGGCTTTAGCGGCAATAACGTCTATACTATACCTATTACGGCGCTAACAAGCTAGTAAGCACTTCTACTAAGCTAGTAAAAGCAGTTACTAGATTATCGCTCCGGATTGCTATACGAAGGCAAGCGTAAGAGGTAAGAGTTCACGCCGTTAATGGACCGGAAGTCTATTACGCTAAGAGCATGAAAACCGCTCGAAAAAGAGGTAGTAAATATGTTCTAATTACCTCTATATAGACACTCTCCGGACATGCGTTATCTCTTATCGTACGACGCGATGTAGTACTATCCGGAGTTCCGTACCCCTTACCGGTCTTTACGTATATATAGGTAGCTTCTCGCTTGTCCAAGTTCCAGCTAATCGTTACTTACTAACGTTTAGTAGCTCCAGTTACCTCGATGGAGCTTCGTATAAGAAGTAAAAATATCGATAGTTACTACTATATAGTAGCGGTAGGTGACTTAGAAATTCGTGACTACTAGCTAGATTAATTTCCTGTTTTTCTAGACGCGATAGGCTGGCTAAGGACGAAGCTCTAGAGTAGCTAACCGGTCGAATTCCGCATTTCCCGATTTCCGAAAAGTACAATTCTCCGTTAGTGCGATTTTCGCAGATATAAAGAGATTCTCACGAGTTTATTCGGGTGTATTCTATACCTATTCGTACTCGCCGTCGTCCTTTTCGCGTCTATTACTATCGTAGTTAAGAGATAGACGTTACTCCCTTACTATTAGCTAATTACGCATTAGCTAATTACGCCCGTGCTAATCGAGTATTCGTAGTTCGAAGCTCGAAGTTCGAAGTTTGAAGTTTAGGATAAAGCCTATTTAAACGAGCGTTGCTTAAAGGTTGGCCCGAAGGGGCTAGACGTATTCGGCATAGTCGCGGGTATAGCCGAAATTTCGGGAGCGGCCGAAATTTCGAGTAACTAACGATGCTTAGCATTTAGCTTCACTTACTTTACTTCAAGCAGCAATACGAGCTATTCTTTTCTATAGTGTAGATCGCTACTTAGAAATGAAAAGACAGTACAATAGGGAGAGGCTGAAGGAGGGAGTTAACAATAGTAAGAAATACAAACGAAACATTATAACTTCACGCCCTCGTCGTAACCGTCTTAGTCCTATAAGTTCTTACCACCACTACTACTACTACTCTCGACCGCTTGCTCTAACTACTATAGGTAGCCCCCCGTCGCGCCGCTCGCTCTCGCGAGCTATAAGTAATGTCGGCGGTAGAGTAGTGTAGTAGTAACTAACACTATATATAGCACATTTTCTTCGAAGACGCTGCCGTTATGTAGTAACGCGCCGCCGAGCGTAAGATCGATTAGCTCCGCCTTGCAACGTAGTATCTAACTATATATGTAGAGATTCGTTAGTTTAAAAGCGGCTTCGCTTTCACCGCCGCCCGCAAGTAGGTTACCTAGCTAGTTGTTTTCTAAACTGTGCATCGCACTTTAGAAGCCAATCCACTAACATATAATAGCGCCGCACGTCGTGCCGCTACTGCGGCATAACCTCCCCCCCCCCCCTCCGGCCCCTACGCCTGCTCCGGCTCCGCTAGCCTATAACGCTCCATAAGCACACCTAAGAAGAGAGAGGAACCGAGAAAGACTTAAGAGCTACATAGCTAGCACACTACAAAGAGCGAGTAATCCAATAGAGGAACTAACAGGTTACGTAGTCCCGTGGACGACGACGACGACGATAATAATAATGCCGGGTAAGCAATTCTTTTCTCAAGTAACGATTACCGCCGAGAAAGCAATTGCTAACCTACTCCTATAGCTTTCCCCTCCCCGCCGCCGCCTCCGACAACGACAACGATAATAACGACGAAGACGACGAAGCCGGGTAGGTAATTCCTTTCTTAAGTAGCTAGCGCTACTTAGAAAACAATTGCTAACCCAGGTATTAATATAGTCCCGTCGCCGCTACCCGCCCGGTTAGCCGGCCGCTCGGAAGCGGTACTTTCGAGTACCGTCGCCCGACGGTAACGGATCGCTAGGTAAGTCTCTCCTTATTCCTTACTAAAGTAGCAGTCGCTACTTAGAAAAGAATCCAAGCTAACTCGCGCGCGTATAGTAGTCGTACACCGTTACCCGCTAGCGCTAGGCTACGGACGCCGTACGCCGCCGTATTACGTACGTTAGGCGCTACTAGGAACTTAGCGTCTAGCGTACGCCGGCGTGCGTACCGTACCTAACGGCTGGCTAGGCCGCTCGTTGTTTTATGCTGCCGCCGGGCCCTAGGTAGGTCTCTCCTTATTTAGTTGCTACTTAGAAAAGAATCCAAGCTAACTCGCGCGCGTGTAGTGTTAACGGTACCTATAGTAACTGCCTATAGAGGAATCTACCCGTGGGCAGTTATGTCTAGGGCCCGGTAGGCCGGCGGCATTCGAACCTTGCTTTACAGCGATATAAGACCGCACTAAAGTAGAATAATAGCGAAACGCTTGCCTTCGGGCTATAAGACGGACGAAGAATCTGTCGTTCTACCCTCCTATTATGCCTCCGCCTCGTAATCTCCAAAGGTAACCGCTTGTCCTCCGTCCAATTGTTTCCTAAAGTGCGACTACTATATTAGAAAAGAATCGAGTAGAGATTAAACCGATGCTCGAGGAGCTCGCACGGCGGCGTTATTAGCTAACGGCTAGCTCCGTCCACCGGTAGCACCGCGATATGCTCCTACAATCGTTACTCGCTATGCTAGTCGCCTATTCTAGTCGGCTGTCCGCATTGCGTCGAGAGTGCTAGGTCTAGCCTATAGTCGATCTAAATTAAAGGTGTCCTTAAATAATAGATCCTCTAGCTTCTTAACACGCGATATCGCGACGTAGAACAGCGGCACATTCTTCCGGTTATTAGAGATGTTAAGGACGACCTACGGAAGGGTTATGCCCTATACCTTGTAGACGGTAATAGCGTATGCGAGCCGGACGGGGAACTGCGTGCGCGTGCGGGTTTCGCCTT
Organism: Zymoseptoria crescenta; assembly: GCA_026122155.1. Taxonomy (NCBI): domain Eukaryota; kingdom Fungi; phylum Ascomycota; class Dothideomycetes; order Mycosphaerellales; family Mycosphaerellaceae; genus Zymoseptoria; species Zymoseptoria crescenta. Next base: position 12,386 of record JALRMM010000383.1, read on the forward strand.
TATAGAAGAACGTTCTCTACTCGAAGAAGACAGTTAGTAGGGGTGGATTTCCTTTCTAAAGTGGAGGCTGCACTATAGAAAAGAATTAGCGCCCTACCTAAGATCGAAAGATTGGAATTACTACATACCGATCTCTACGAAACGAGTACTCCTCAACATAGGGCCTATCGTAGCGCGACCGCGGAACGGCAACGAGAAGGTAATGCGGCTAATTAGGTGGATTAGCTATTAGTGTAGAGCCAGCCTTCTATATAACATCGTAGAGCCGGCACTCCGTACCGTTCACGATCCTACGCTCGGTCTATAGGTTCTATAGGATTATTAGTTTGCAACTAATGCTTACGTTCACACGGTTCTTAAGGTAGCTAGCCTTAGGGGTAGGCACCTCCGTAGCGACAGGATAACTATTAGAGGCAATGCACGAAAACATAGGCTGTCCGCTATCGCGCATGCGAGCAAGGTTGTAGACATCGGCGTCTACGTTAGTGCTATATAAGCGGATTGCGTTCTCGAACTAGCAATAAACGGGGTGTAGAGGATTGAAATTTGACTATAGAGGTGGAGATTTAGTACGCTAAGTATAGTAGGGGTTAATTTCTAAAGTGGTGCAGCTAGCTTAGAAAAGAATTGCGGGGATACGGACCTTGCAACGAGTGGATAACGTGCTCTAATGCTCGGATGTAACCTCCGTGTTGCGAAGACCTTTAAGAGCTATAGCGAACACCGTACCGCCGCTACGCTGTCGCTGCTATATAGTTAACTTAACGGACTTGTTAAATGCACGATACTTCCAAAAGCCCTATAGATTATCCATCGACGGTGTGCTAGAACCTGGTAGTCGTGCTAGCACGTTAGAAAACAGGGCCTTGTCGTTAATAGGAGGGAGTTGCTAGAAGTTACCGAATAGAAGGACATTAACGCCGCTAAACAGCCTATCGTTAAGGAACGCCTACTTAAGGCGGAGGTCGATATAGTGGAGAGTAGCGAGGCTGACTATGCTCTTCTTATTAATAATTAGGTACTTGTAGTCCTTTAGACGACGCTATAGGTCGCTAACAGCGGCCGAGGGGAGCTTCGCAAAAGACTAATTAATAGGAAGCTTAAACAACGAATGGAGTGTGCTGCTATTAATACCGTATATAGTAGAGCTAGTCGGCGCGGCACGGATAATTACCGAGCTGGTATACGGTAATAGGACCTGGAAATGCAACGTTAGACTCCTTAGTCCGGTACACTCTGCGGAGTTCTTTTCTAAAGCGGCCTATGCACCTTAGAAAAGAAGTACGCACCTATAAATAGGCCGATAGGGTTTGGATTAGGAATGTTTTCCTAGTACTAGCCCGACCGTCGACATTGTATAGCAACTACGGAGGAGCACTACTACGTATACTAGATTTATAGTAGTTCATAACCTCGTCGTATACTAGCCGTTACTCGATAGATAACATATCTGCTACCTCTAGTAATTGGAAGGGCACCTCCGACTGCTTTAGATACGCACCCTTAGCCCTCTCCTACTAGCCGGATTAATAGATGTCCAGCTCTTGTCTAAGAAGCAGATCCGTAGCCGCATCCTGCTGCTACTAATAAGTGCTAACGTGGAAGTCCCAATCGTATAGCTAATCCTTAGTCCGCTTACTAAGGTCGTCCGGATCCTTACGTCGTGCGGCGGGATTTCGATAAACAGTCTGTCTAGCGAGCAACTCTATACCGCTACTAATGCTCCGCTCGGGTGCTTAGTCGGTAGGCTCAAACTTATTATCCTCGTCTAGATTATCGAGAACCTTATCTATGTAGTCGAAAGGGTAGCTATGTTCCTCCTACTAACAACAGTAGTAGGCGTCCGCCTAAGTTATATAGCTATCGTACGGTAGGATAGGATACGTGCGAAATAGATAGTAGAGGACAATCTTTATGCGGTAGAAGTTCTCGTAGTCCGGGCTAGTCGACACGGCGGAGTATCTATAAAGATGTGGTTAATTCTTTTCTAAGGTGCTACTTACACTTTAGAAAGGAATACCTTAGCATATAACAGAGTATTCGATTAGGAGCGTTAGGCCGGGGCTAAGGGGTTTTGCCCTTCCTATATTTAAAGCTAGTAAGGAACGTAAACAGTGTTACATCCTCGTGCATATTAGGTCTAGCCTTATACTTCTCGAGGGCAGTCTAACTACGTTGGACCTCCTTACTAGCCTTATCGAGCTCGACGGATGTCCTAAGCTAATCCTTAGAGCGACAGTCGAGGCTAACAGCCTCGCGGCTGCTATACGAGAGTAGCAAGCCGAAGAGGATGTAGGAAACCTCTTGCGCTAACCAGTCCCTCTCGGCGATTAAGCGGTTAATAGTCTTGTTTGCTAGCGACAGTGCGGGCTGGAAATAGGTCAGATTTCTTTTCTAAAGTGAGACACACAGTTTAGAAAAGAACTACCTACCCGATTCCTATTCAAAAACGGCGCCAGACTTCCGGCGATCTACTAGTACGTTAACGTCGTAGGCTCGTTCTTAGTCGCGTATTTCCCGACGTAGTTAATTACCGCCTTCGTAGACGTGTAGGGTAAGATGTTACTGTTCGCTCTCTAGGCTAGCGCGATCGTAGGGCAATACGCGTTTATTATATAGTCGTTCGAGGTAGCATTAAATAGAGGGTAGTGGGGATTACGGCCACGGTTAGTCGTTGTAGGGCCTATAGCTCGAGGGAAGTAGAACCGGTACTTAGTCGGTGCATTAGGTGGAGCGCCTCTTACCCGTCGTTAGTAGTAGCCCTAGGACATGTTAGACTCCTTAGTCCGTAGTTGTGGGATCGGATTTCTTTTCTAAGTAGGGAATCCCACTTTAGAAAAGAATCCCACCCCCGAGAAGCGCCTACCTTACTCCTATCGTACGAGTGCTACTATACGCGATTTACGACGTCCGACAGATCCTCGAGGGTATTGGTTAGCTCATTAGTAGTAGTGTTGTATATACCTCGAGTGCCTACTCCGGCGCGAGCCCTACCTAGCTAAGGATTTACCGCAACGATATGCTTGTCCCAAAAGGTAGTAAAGGCGGCGCGATCTATCTCGTCCTCGATGTCGCTATATACTTCCGGCATAACGCGTAGATCGCACTATACGAAGCTATAGACATACGTACTACCGCGGCCTTAAAACTCGTACCGGAACTAGTAGTTAACGATGCCGAACTTCGGCTTGAAAACCTATAGAACGAACGGGTGAGAATTCCGGTCTAAAGTGGCCACAGTACTATAGAAAAAAATACTAACCTAATTAAAGAAGGAGGTAAACCGGTCGTGGAAATGCCAAGTCGCAACGTGTAGGTAGTTACGGAGGTTATTGCGACCGATCTAAAGCCGTTCTATATTAGTACTATTCTTCCACCGCTCGTAGTTAGGTAGCAGTCGATGCAGACTGTCCTACTATATATTAGCCGCGCTAAAGGTAAAGAAGAATGCGGGTTTTCCTAGAAGTGGGATTAGTATTCTTTTCTAAAGTAACAACAGCGCCTTAGAAAAGAATTGCCCACCTAACGCATAGACGTATAATGTTAGCTCCGACCGCTTCTTGTTCTAGAAAGGCCGAATTCCCTTAACGGTCGTAGATCCACGGACAACGCGGTTTAGTAGGGCTTAGGCCTAGCGAGTATCCTTACGGAGGTGTTCTCGCAGCTCGTCGAGGGTTATCGCATAGCCGTCCTTGCGATTAATAATCTAGCGTAACCGGCTGCTACTAATATAACGCATCCAGGTGTTAAAGACGGCGTAGCGGAAGCGCTAGTAACGGGCGAACCGGCTATTATCGTATCGAAGGAGATGCTAGATCCACCTTAAGAGCAGCACCTTCCTTAACCGTGGGAGGGCCCAGTCTATAGTAACCGTTAGCGATTCCTTTCTAAAGTAGGCTGCTAGGCTTAGAAAAGAATTCGGCACAGACCGGCAAGACCTTAAGGAAACAGGCAAGGAAATAAGAGCGAGAAGATGCGCTCCCTACACATCTACTATAAACTCCGGTTCTACTACGAATATCGTAGAGTCTATAGACGTAGCTACACTATAGCGGCTCTAAAATGCTTAGTATTAGGCCTTAAACCTGCCGAATGTTAGACTCCTTGGTCCGTGTTTTTAGATAGGCTATAGCTATCGCACGGTAGATAGAAATACTTACCCTAAAGAAAGTCTACTGCCTCTATTTCACCGGGGAGGGTATTAGGCACAGCGGCACCCTCCATTACACCCTCGATGTCCGCACTATTATCCTTACCCTCCGGTAGGGTAGTGTTGTCTTTAACATTAACCGTCGCAATCTTATCTAGGACGGTGCTATCCTTAGGGAGAGTAAGGAGAGCGGCGTAATCTATCCTAATATTAGCATAGCCGGGGTAGTGTTAAATTAGGTAATCTAGCTAAGTCTAGTTCGGATGTTAGTAATTCCTTTCTAAAGTAGTAAGCACACTTTAGAAAAGAACTAACCTACATATAGAAGCGATTTACGGTAAAGGATCTACGGAACTGCGCGGTAAACTAACTACGATTAGGGTCGGCCAGATCTTGCTCTAGCCGGATTAGAATAGTATTGCACTAAGCTAGCAATCGTAGTAGCTTAGTAACTACATTAGGCATATTACGAGCGAAGGTTATAACGTGTCCCTTATATCTCTACTATGCACTATCGACGTGGACTATATATATGCTAATATAGATCGGTATAATAAGTAACTGCTCGATATCCGATAATACCGGTAGCTACCCGGGCATAGCGCCTAGATCTATAGAGTTCTCGGCGGACATAAGATAAGGTTCGCCGGCCGATAGACGCGCGTCTACGGTTTTGTAACAATAGTAGATGCTAACGCGATCGAGCTAGAGGACGTTAATTTCGTTCTAAAGTAGCTATAGCACCTTAGAAAAGAATTGCCTACCTTTATATTAAACTAACGCTCCTTGTATCGAGGGCAAAAGTGGGTTCGCTTAGTGTCCAAATCCTTTATCTATGCTACTACTCTTTCCTAATCCTTCTCCGATACCGCCGGAGTACGAAGATCGGTACTTTCGTTATAGACGCGTAGCACCTTATACGCGGACTCGTAGAGGTCTATACGGAGCGTTTCCAGCTATTTAGTAGCGATCCTAGCTACTCGAGCGCCTTTATCCTCCGGCGGTAGAGGCGTTGGAGGCGGAGGCGTTAAGGCTAGTAGAGGCGGAGGCGGCGGAGGTAGAGGATAAGGAAGGATATCGCGCTCCTAAGGAACGTAGCGGCTAGCGGGTAGTAGAGTAGACTGTCGTTCGGCTATAGAGGCCTACCTTACGGCTCTTATAGTAGTATTGCTTCCCTAAAGTAATCGTTAGTACGGTAGACATTCCTTTCTAAGGTAGGAATAGCGCTTTAGAAAAGAATTATAGGTATACCGCTACGAGTTTCGCGAGAATAGTAGCCTCCTCGTCTAGACTCGAGTTATCGGCCAAACGCGTAGATATTACGGCGCCGTTATTAGTACGACGACGTTTTGCTACGCGTACGGTAGTAGTACGATAGTTATTACATTTCGCGAATACCTTACTAGCGGCGTTAGTAAAGGAGGCAATTAGTAAAGGTCTATCGTGTTGTTGCCGTACACAATACTTCGTAGACATATAGCCGTTAGGCTAATGTTTTCTAAAGCGATCGCGATAGCTTAGAAAACAATCCGAGTATAGTACGAAGTTAAAACAATCGTAAAAGCGACTACTACGCGGAATTACGTATAGCACGGTTACGTGTAGTAACATTTTTAACTTTAGCTATAAGCTAATTATTCCAACCCCTATCGAAAAACCAGTTTAGCAATATAGGCCCTTCGGGCTAATTAGAGTTATTACTATAACTTCTGTCCGCTACTAAGACTTTTGTCAAAAATCTATAGCGAAAAAGCAATGTCTACGAGATATAGACATATCTTACTATCGCGTCTATAACGCTATCGCGTCCGTAACGGTAATATTCGTCTCTTATAATATTATCTATCTCTCCGTAGATACGCACTAGCGTCTATATATAGGGGCACGGCGTCTATATATAGGGCTTCCGGCGCATATATACTATAGGACTCTTCCAGCCTCTATAGACAATTTCGCGCTATCGTAGGAACGCGTTTTCGGAAATCGGGAATTCCGGAATTCGACCGGTTAGCTACTCTAGGCCTATGTACCAAGGAGCTAATTAGAACTACAGCTCCTAGCCGCCCACACGTGCTTAATATCCTCTCTTTGCCAGATTCGCTCCATTGTACTATCGGCTATAGAAGGAGATAGCAAATTAGGACATCGATAGTAACGCATAACTAATATCGAAATTACGCTAATATTTTCGACTCGGTACCGGAAGACTATTGCGAGGCAGCACAATAATAGACAGCAAGAAGAGACGTGGGTCTGCAAGGTGCTGCAAGAAGCTATTAAAACAGTGCAGGATGCATATAGGTGCTGTTATATGTCTATAAGCACGTCTCTACGGGCATTAAGTAGGTTAGGGAGCTTATTATCTACCCCTCGCTCTTTTTAGGTCCGGGCTAATCGATTGAACACTCTATTATAGCTGTGAACTACGTAGACTGCGACCGCGCCTTTAGTATAAGGGTAGCCCTCTAGTAGCACCTACGGGACTCGCTAGCACATAAAAACACGTTCGACTACGAGGAGTGTAACCGTGCTACCGTATGCCGCGAGCACGGCGATATAAGATTGGACATGCTCTTTAAGTCCTGTATTCTGTCTAGCGTACAAGCAATCGTACATGCCGGCGTATATCGGCGAGGCTCGCGGCTGCTATTAAATGTCTCGCCTTATGCTTATCGTATGTTTATAGGCTTTGCAAATTACAACTATAGTAGAGCATTTGTTTGAATACGACATTCTCTAAAGACCTTATCGCGGTTGTTACCGTGCTCTCCTTGTTCGATTATAGCAATTCGACCAGAAGTGCCGTTAGGAGTCTATTAGCCTTCGCTAATTTCAGAGGAAAGCGCTTGCCCGGTGTAATCTTAATGTATGCGCGAAGTTGATTTTAAGATGCAAAATAATGGGGGATCTTATTCCTCTGCTTCGCTTAGATAAGGTCGACTATATTTACATTAACCGCCTTTAAGTGCTACACCCGTACGTTAGCAGGAATTTACAAGACTTATAGGGGAATCTACCTTCTTGCACTATGTAATAGAAGTGCCTAATTCGACTCCCACGTCGCAGTAAAGGTCCTGCCCTACCTAGCATTAGTCTTGCTCGATAATTAAACCTTGGTCGTTCCTATAGCTCTACAATTTACACGCGTCCTTCCCGTAATTCGAGGTGAACTTAGCAAGCATCTACTAGCGCTTTTTGTTCTTTAATTTAGTTATCTAGACAAGTGCTATGCAAGGGTAGAGCGGAGATAGGTAACTCGAGGATCTAGAAGATTACGAGCTAGCTTGGGGCAAGAGTGAAGCATACTAATATTAGTCCCTGTTATATACAAGGTCGCGTAACGTACAACATCGCCTGCTATACTTAGGATAGGGGAGTAGCGGACATAGGCAGGCCCCTAAGGCGACCGGTAAAGAAAATAGCCGACGGATAAGGATAGCATAGTAAGACCTATTCGCGTAAGTAGAAGTAGGGTTCTCGCCGCTAACGCGTAGGATAAAACGCAATTATTTAGCAACCCCTATCGTCGCAATCTCGACGATTTGACACTTTAATCTAGATTTCCTCGATAGTAAAGAGGGCACAAACAGAAAGAGAAAAGGGAAGGATATTCTACCGTCCCCTCTACCGAAGGTTTAGCGAGGTAGGGTCTAAATAATGCCTAACCTATAGTATAGCAACTCTATTACTACGCCGATTAAAGGACGAGGAGACGGAACGAGAATACGGCATTAACGGGACGCCCCGATTATTCTCCGTAATTGCGCCTTTAACAGCTTATAGAGTAGTGTTATTGTCGAGAGCCGAACTAGACTACTTATGTCTAAGAAGTCGTTAAAGAACGGCAGTAAGCGCGATAACGAATAATTATACCTATCGTCGGGATTAGCTATCTAGGCATCTAAACAAGGAATATCGCCGAGCTAGCTCTCCGTGCTCCGTTTAGTCTATACCGCTAAGCTTCGTAGTCTAAACGAAGCACTACGTTTGCTTAAGTGTGTAGGCCGAAGGACTTCCTATAATAGTCTATAAAACCCGTAGAAATATAGACTTCTTTTCTAGGGGGAGACCCCCTAGGACCCCCCTTTGCCTACCGGCGGCCGTCGCCTTGCCTTCGAAAGACATAGCGGAATCACGTGTAAGTCTGCACGTAATGGCGACATTTCAACTTTGGCTGTCAGCCAATCATTCTAATTGGGAGCCAAAATCCAGTAGACTATTATAGGGCCTTCGGCCCAATAAACGATACCTCATACGAGCAAAGGGAGCGCAAATGGTGATATTAATCGACCAGAGACTTGTGAGTCGGTTTCTATCGAGATACTAAACAGATACGGCGCATCATCCGCGTCTCTCACATTCGTGCTCCTTTCCCGGCAGGCAAGAAATCTCGACGCCTCTTACACAGGAGCTACCTACGATAGGCAACAATGGGGAGGTTCGCACCCACAGCCACAATGTGTTGCTCTTCGATGATATGCCAAACCGCGAAACCGTCCACGGCAAGGTCGCTTGGCCACTGCAATCGCGCACGCGAGCAGGCAAATTCCATATGCCGGGCTTGTGGCATCGCAGTTGAGCTCCTGTTTGATCGGGGTTGTTCGCATCTGCTGACACACTTGATCGACGCCTGCGGTGCGTCGAGTCGGCAACTCTCATAGTCAATGCCTCTCACATTCGGATCATCCACTTTTGCGTGTGCTTTCGCATTCTTTTTAACAAAGATGCTCCTCCGTCTTTCTCGGCCCATCACCCACACTCGTCAGAATCACCCTCGAAATGCCGTCTTTCAACTTCTCCGCAGCCACCTCAGTACCCTCCAGTCCGCTCTGCTTAACCTGAACCTTCTTCCCTCTCGAATTATCCCATCCAGTCTTCTCGCCCAAAATGCCCTTGAACACTCCTGCCACTGCGTCCTCGTCCTGTGCCAAGTAATACACCACCGCATTCGGACCCGCATCGAATGTATACGCCGCATATGTCTTGCCATCCGGATGCGTCGCATTGATCGCCTCCACCATTCTCACTGCCGCTCGACTCGTATCGTTCATGTAGAAAATCGGCGGTTGGGTGTCCAGACACGTCGCGTGGAAGTTGTTGCTATCCTTCATCGACAGCACCGCAAACGCTTCGAAATCGCGTTCGTGAATCGCCTTCTCCATAGCCTTCATCCTTTTCGGCACGACTTCTTCCGCGCGGTGAGCGAACAGTGCGGATGTAGCAACAGTCTGTTGCATGCCTGCCGTGCTGGAGACGTCTTTCTTCTCGGCTGAAGCCACGAGGATGATGGCGCGCATGTCTGGCCAGTGCGAGGCGGGACAGACTTCGTACGCGAAGCTATCGGAGCCATCGGCCTTCTCACCTTTCTGCCAGGCGACGTAGCCACCCATCAAACTGCGGCATGCTGAGCCAGAGCCTTGACGGGCGATGCGGGAGAGGTCGGTGGGAGAAGACGGGAGGGCGTAGAGATTTGCGATGGCGCGGACAAGAGCGGCGAAACCAGCGGCAGAAGAAGCGAGCCCCGCGGCGGTGGGGAAGTTGTTCTCGGAGACGATTTTGAGGGGTTGGGTGGAGAGTTTGGGGAAGGAGGAGTCGGCGTCTTCGAGGGCGGAGCGGAGAGATCGCAGTTCGCGGAGGCAAGCTTGCGTGCGGGCACCGGAGATGTCTTGGGGTTGCGAGTTGAGTGTGAGGGAGTCGGAGGTGAAGGAGGGCGAGCAGGAGGCGGTCGTGTGGGTTCGGAGGTCGTCCTGGGAGAGAGTCACGGAGAGCGAGGCATTGGTCGGGAGATTCAGTTTCGTGTCGCGTTTGCCCCAGTATTTGATGACGGCAATGTTGACGGGAGCGAACGTGCTGGCCCGGGTGATGTTGTCGGAGGAGGACATGTTGGTGGTCTGAGGTTGGTGGTATGGAGGAAGAGCAAGTCAAGCAGTCAGTGAGTGTTGGTTTGTTTCGTAGTCGAGATCCCACGCATATGCATAGAATTGTGCACAGGGTCCAAGCTATCGTCCAATCTTCTTTATGCAGCTTCGACTTCATCATCGACGACTTTCTCGACTCTCACACGATCTCTGCGGACATATTTCCAACATGCGTCCAGAAGGTGCCTCCGAGGCTGAAAAATGCCCGGTCGACCCAAGAACACGAGAAATATGGCTGGAAGCCGCCAAAGCAAAGGGCACCTCAGAAACACCATCACCCCATCCACCATCACCATCATCACCACCAAAGACTAGATCTCCCACCACATCCTCCCTCCCACCAGCCCGCTGGTCTCTCGACACCTCATCATGGCAGCCCTTACCCACACGATCATCACCTCCGAAATCCTCCACCCGCAAAACTCTTCCCACCGACCGCGAGGTCAGCACGATCCCCCGCGCCATCACCGATCCCTCCACCCTCAACTCCGCCGAACGCGCCGCCCTCCCACCCTCCAACTCCGAGTCCGACACCGGCCACGACGTCTCCTCAGGAAACTGGGTCTACCCTTCCCAATCCCAATTCTTCTCCGCCATGCAGCGCAAAGGCCATGAAGCGAATCCCGAAGACATGTCCTCTGTCGTACCCATCCACAACGCCGTCAACGAGCGCGCGTGGTCGGAGATTAAGAAGTGGGAAGCGGGCTGGGGGAGTGAGAAGTGTGGTGGACCGAAGTTGGTCAGTTTCGCGGGGGATAGTAAGAAGTTGACGCCGAGGGCGAGGTGGAATTCCCTACTGGGATACTCGGAGCCGTTTGATCGCCATGATTGGGTGGTGGATCGGTGTGGGAAGAAGGTGGAGTATGTGATTGACTTTTACAAGGGAAGAGGCGGAGCAGGGCCGTTGAGCTTTTACTTGGATGTCCGGCCGAAGTTGAATAGTTGGGAGGGATGGAAGATGAGGGGCATGAAGGGCGTGGGTTTGGCGTAATGGGAAGGAAGAAACCGGTCAAGAGACGGGATAGGAAGGTTGAATGAAAGATGCATGCATGCATATGATACCCTGGAGTTGGAGTGCGCATTCAGCGCTGGAAGACGACGATGAATCCGTGGGAAAGAGCCTACGATGTATCCCTCTGACTGCCTACTCTACGCACACCCTTCTCCAGTCCTCTCACATCGAGGAGTCTGACACAGTTCGGGCACCTTTCCCGCCTTCACCCCGACCAAGCCATCGATGTATGCCAAAAACCGACCCACCGGCACCATATCCATCTGGCCAAAAGCTGGATGACTTGACCGAAGCACCCTCCCTCCCCACAACACGCGCAGGAAGTACATTCCTGCCTTGCTATACAGCTCAAACACCACCTCGGCGCCCATACCCGGCCACACCATTCTTTCCAGCTGCAATATGGACAGTAGACGCGAGATCGAGCCATCGTGAGCGACGTTGTGGCGATACCTCAGCTTGGAATCTCCCGTCGAAGAAGGTCCCTCTCCCATGGCATGGCGCAAGTTCTGCGCGAGTTCTGCCACGAAGATGCCATAACTTGCTACACTCGCCGGAAGAGACTGTGGTGAGTCGCGGTAGATGAAGCTGTATTCGTATTCACCAAGACGGAACACCTCTTCTGCCTCTGCCATGCTGACGCAATTGGTCGTGTTGACGATGTTGCACGGTAGAGGTTTGTCGTGGCATAGCCGCGCGGAGAGATTGTCGAAGTAATGGTCCCAGCTCATGTGCCAGCCAGTGGAGTTCGGGTTGATCCCTGACAGCGCGTCGAGACGAGCGAACAGTCCAGCTGACGCATTGAGATGGCGTGTCCAGGCTTGCGCACTGCTGCCAGAACCGTATGAGCTGAAGAGTGCCGAGGCCGCAGTGCAAGGATAGTTTGGCTCCAGCGAGTCGATGCTGTCGGGCTGGATGAGTAGTGGAGTATCGCAATCTTTCCGTGATGGATACATGCCAGCGATGAGCATGCTTGCGACTTGTGACGTGATGACATTGTTCGACACACGGTATGAAACGAATGATGGGTCGTATTCGCTGGGAAGAAAACCAAGTAAATCGCCGTATACTGCCTTGAGATCTACCCCGTGCTGGTGGCTATCGTCAAGACCTCCGCGAGTGATCTGGGGGAATTGACACGTTCCATTGAACCCGACTGGTGGGTAAGGATTCGAGTCTGTCGTATATACCGACCAGTACGTTGCAACCGAGTTGTTCCCGTACGGATTGAGAGGCTTCGCTCCGAAGAAAAGTCCTTCATCCTCGCAGTCCCATGCATAGCCCTCCTGGGGAAAAGTGTTGCTAGCGTAAGGCGTTCGCTTGTGGTGACGGTGAATGACCTCGACGTATTCCAGTTTGTACTCTCCGCTCGGGCGGACGTAAGTCTGCGAGTTCACGTTTGGCATGTTGCACCAGTTGTAGGTATCCTGTGGTCCTTGACTTGAGTTGAAGATGAAGCCATAAACTCCGCTTCCATTGATGGCGGTGGTGAGATTGTTGACGAAGTACTGGGCTGGCGCATGCCAGTCAAGCGACACATTTTGAGATGCTTGATATTGATCATGCTCGAACGCGAGAACGGGAGTCGAGAGGAGCGTGAGGGAATTCGGCATGCGTTTGTTCAGCTTCATGATTTCGAAAACGCCGATGGGAATTGCGGACAGTAGCATCAGGGTGAAGATGACATGGATCGAGCGAGGCAGAAGGGACATCGTGGGAGATGTGTGTCCAGTCGGCTACAATGCCTTGTCATCCCAAGAATGGGACGTCATAGCAAGGACATTTCTTCGTATGCTGTTTGAAAAGTCGAGATGCAGGAACGCTGCGTGCACGCGATCAAAGCGGCCATTGGTCAGAACTGCCTCTGCTCAGATGGTGAGGTGCTGGTCCTGAACGGGCTGAATCGAAAGCGCGACGAGTATACAATGGTCCTAGAGGAGATACCCGGATGCCACAGGGCACTTCGGCAAGTGAGGAGAGTCGTGATCGAGGTGATGTTGAGGGAGTAAAACATGTCGGCCTGAGGTTGGGGGGCGATATATACTATTTAGCAATCCATCTACACCGACATGTACGACTATTTAGCAGGCCATGTTCGCCTATATGTACGACTGTTTAGCATGCCATATGCCTCCATGTACGACTACATGCATGCCTCCAATTACGACTATTTAGCAGGCCTTACGCGCCGCCGTGTACGACTATATAGCATGCCCCGCACCGGTGAATGTACCGTTGTCAACATGTCCTGTCTGCGTACATGTACGCCTACTAGCCATGCCTTCTCCACGAACATGCACGACTATTCGCTATGTCATTGTCGCTTGTGGATGCGACTATTTAGCTGCACCCGTACGCTTCATGGACATGACCGTGTACGGCTGTTTGCCACGACCTATACACGTGCGTGTACGGCTATCTTCCTTGCGCACGACCCTGTTCAAATGTTTGGCATGTCCTCTGCACGTACCTCCTACCTGTACAGTTTCCTACCTGTACAGTTTGCAGCCCCCACGGTTCCCCCTCACCGGAGGCAGGTCCGCTGCCGTGTCATGACGTTCCTGCGTGCAAAACGTGGAGAGCCGCGATCAACCTTGAATCTTCGGAGGCACATCCGTCGTTGCACTGCATCTGGCAAACACCTACATCGACACGCAAATAAGAAGAAGAAGGCACGTGGGAACACAGGACACGGGACCTAACATCTGACAGAATGGACTGACATCACAACACTGCACAAGCCGCTGCATCATCAGACCACACCCCTCCCCATTCATCATCATGGCTCCCAATCCGATCATGATACCTCGCAAACAGGTACCGCGCCGTGGCGATACCACGAAGACGAAACGCACCCTCGGTGGCATGGCGGTCTCCGCGCTCACCACTTCCCTGCTCATCCTCGTGATCTCATCCCTCGTCTGGGCACGCCGGTGGCTGTGGTCCGGAGCTGCCATCGAGAGTCTTCTTCTGATATACGGCTGGGAGACAGGCCAGCGGATTCTACCCTACGTCCCTCTCTGGACCGTCCTCTCCACGCTCAACGTGATCTACGCGGTCTGCTCGACATCCTGGCTTCTGCACATATTCTTCTCCCTGGCTTGCTGGCCACTTCTCTTCATTACATGTCTCTCGCAGTTCCCGTCGGTCTCTGATCTGGCTCGAAGAATCCTCCGGAAAACTCTCAGGGAATACCCATCGCATTTTATTAGGGACAAAATTGCGCTGTTCAACCTGCCTGCTCTGGAGATCGATACGGATGTGGATGGCTTGATGGTGATTCGTGCAGTCACATTTTCCCTCTCCAGCTTGACGCTAGTCGCTCATGGAGTCGAAGTTGGTCAGTAGAAACTCTCTCGATGGTGGTTCTCCGGAAAGGTCCCGCAGTTGCTGACTAGTGTATGTAGGCATCAAACTCGCAAACGATATCGAGCTTGCCATCTACGTTGATGAGGTTACCGTCAGCTTCCTTCGCCGTATCGAGATTGGCGATGTTTATGCCAACATCAAAGGCGGCAACGCGGAGATGACCTTCGGTGCAATGGATGACGCGGTCGACGATTCGATGAGCGAGAACAGTGTCTTTATCGACGACACGCCATTGCTCCGAGCAGCATCGATGGGAGCCGCAGGTTTCCGGGACAGACCGAAGCTTCGCGAGTCCTTGACGGGTGGTGTGAGCTACATGGCAGACTCTTCACCACGAAAGGGGTTTGAGAGCGTCCGAACTCTATCGCCAGATGAAGAGCTTGCCGACAAGAAGTACCAGGAGCTGATGACCGAGCTACGAACGACCAGTGCGATCTATCAATGTCGAGCATCTGTCCGACAAAGGGCAAAGACGATCGACAAGGGCTTCACTCTGGACAACGAGAAGGACTTGCGTGCGGCTGTATGTGCAGAACTACATGCTCTGCCATCTATCAGCCATCCACCGAAGAGATCTGTCAAGGTGACGACGCTGCAAACGATGTCTTCAGAATCGACTCGGAGGTAAGAGTTGCTCCATGGCATGGAAATGGCTTCCGGGCACTGCCTCACGGACCATGCCAACCTATTTCTCGTTCTGTACACAAAACTGACCTATATCCCGGTAGATTCCTCCATAGGCTCCCCTTCCTTCTACGAGCCCTGCTTTCACCACTAAGCTATTTTCACCCCATCGGCATTGCCAGTATAAATGCGGCGGGCTCCGGACACTGGGTCTCGGCTTTACTCCAGCAAAAGGTGTTCCGACGGCATACCGAGCACAATGCCGAGCTAAGAAAACTATGGCGCCGGCTCTCCGCATGGCTGAAAGACGCCAATTTTTGCTTCCAATTGGCCGATATCGAGGCGTTGGGGCAGGTTCCGTGGTCGACGTCCTTCGACATCGTGGCGTTTCTCAAAGCCAACGAGGTCGTTGCCTACCGTACAGCGCCAGCAAGCGGCACGATATCCCCCGTCGTGAGATTAGGTGGGGTGGACGCCACGTTTACCATCCCATCGTTTTTGCTTCCGCACCATGAGCATATCATACCTCCACCCCCCACAGCGGAAGAGGAACGGCTTGAGGCGGAAAATATCGCCCAAGCAGATGGCTTGCCCAAAATCGTGCAGGCGGAACGGAATCTCGAATCACTCAAGAAGGACGAAACCTCCATTACGATGAGCGTCCATGGTAGCCTACCGGCCAGTTGCGACCAGAGTCTGCTCAATTTCGTTGCCTCTCTGGTCAAAGCCACCAAAATCATCGAATTGGAGAAGGATATAGATGAAGTTGAGAGCCCAGACTCGGCTCCAGAATTGAGTGACGCCCCATCTCCAGTGGACTCCGTCAGTGAGGCGACTCCTCCGTCGAACACATCAATCAAGGGCATCGCCGGTGCCAAAATCTTCGCAAAGAACATTCGCAACAACCTGAAGGACGGCACGACCAAGGAAGCCATCAAAGACTTTGCGCGCGATTTGCATAGCAGTACAAGGGATGGGATGAAGCGGGGACTGGTCACCGGGTTTGTGAACGACCGATGGATTGCGAAAATCGTGGGTAGGACGGCGGCCATGCTGCAGAAGGCGCAGGGTGACGTGGGATACAGTGGGAGTATCCCGATCCCCTTGGAGCCGTATAGGCATGTGGAGGAGGACTGGGCGGCGAAGTTGTTGCCGTGAGAGCGAGAGCAGTTACCCCCAGAATTTACGATAACCGGCACGTTTTCTTGACAGCAATGTTACGTGTCTGCACTTACAGTTCGTAGGTGATGCCATGGATGTGGTCGAAGCCAAAGCTACAGCAATAGGCGTACGTCTTACCCGCTGGTAGTATTATCCGTCAGAAAGCTGGTTCTACCGGACGCCTCCGCTGGACTACAAAATCGCGAGGCACAACGAATATATATCACTCCCGCTCTCCAATGCCATTCGACTCAACCTCATATTCGAGTATGGACGACGAGATAGGTCCACCGCCTCCATACGAGGCTACCGCAGCTGATCAAGACGCAGCTGATCAAGTTGCACTGATCGACCGCGTGACAAGTCGCATCACGCGGCAGAGGGAGCAGAATATCTCCGACTCGATTGATGCGGAGGCCCATGATGCGGAGGCCCGAGCAAGCCTGGAGATCGAGACAGAACGCATTCGAAACATGCTCAAGTTCACGCTCGCGGCAGATTACCAGATCTGGGACTCTGCGCCAAACCTTTCGGCCGCTGACCGCGAACATTTTCTCTTCATGGCGCGCAGGTAAGCAATCAAGTATGGAAGGCTTAGAGCCCGTCTTGGGAGGCCATCCTCTACCTATCAATGTCCAAGACACCTGCTAACTTCTATACTTCGCTTTCGAAGATGTCGGAACCTCGAGGGTGCTTTGCCGGTTAGACCTACACCCGGTGACCGTCGGGTACTTGCAGCTTACTTCTGGAAGTACCTCCACCAGCCGTGTAAGGCCCTTTCACTGCCGCTTGAAATTGTATTTCAGCACATCATCCATTTATCAGAGTTTACGAGCGCTACTGGACACTACAAGGGCTCCGTACAAGGCATTCTGCACACACGAGGACTCGGCCACCTTGCTATCAAACTCTGGCTAGACCGCCAGCTCGTCATTCCCGCCGTATTTGACTACAGACTCAACGAGCTCTGCGCGAATACCTTAACAGCTGGAAATCGCGCAATAACATCCATGTACTTCGAGGAGATCCACGGGATCGCGGCCGAATCAAGCTTCCAGGCGACTACGAACGCACTGTACGGAATTCTAAACGACTTTAGGCCGGAGCAGTATATTACATATACTGCCAACGAGCGTGGCAGAGCCTACGCATCGAGCCGCAAAGCCGCGATTATGTGCAAAGGCCTAAGTCCAGATGCATGGATGCACTCGGTAGCAGCCTGCGTACGTAGTAATGTCTTGAGAGGATTCGGATTAGCGCGAAGACGGTCGAATATCTCTCACGAAGACGGGACCATTTATGGTACTCCATGGGGCTGGCAGTACGAGACGGGCTCGCATCTCCCTGATTGGTTCGAGGCTCGCTATTCACGACGGGGTCCGGGCGGGTATGATTTGTGAGCTTCAGCTGAGCATTGACAAAGATGAGGGTTGGGTGGAACAGCCAGTGGGACGTTGAGCGGGTTGTGCTCGCGGGGCTCCGTTGGCTCATGTTCTGCTCGACGCTTGTCGTAGGGCGCTCTGACATCGGGGCGGACGGCCATGATGTCTAGCCTCCTGGGTCGAGTGGCTCCCCTGGATTCGCGAGCCACCACAACAGGCTGGCAGAAAGCTCATCTGGGTAATGGCATGTGTTGGGATAGGGGCATTCATGGCACTTACTTATCCGAGAGCATGTCATTTAATGGTAAAGAACGTGCCACTGATCCGCACGAAAAGTGGTAGCTTAGCTGTATGAGGACCGGGAATTTCCACTGCTGGGCCGCTGACAGACCATATCAGACGATCGAGGCACCACAACATCGCCAACTCTTGACACGACTGCTAGGCCAGGGCACGCCTAGAGCGCGAGACAGAACGCAAACGCATTCGGAACATGCATCCGATTTGGGACGATGCTCCAAAACTCGCAGTCACTCCTGGCAATGCACCTTCGTGCCTCTTTAGCATATTCATCTACATGTGCGAACACACGCACGGCGCCTCAGCATGTCCGGCCAAGTTACCTGCACGACGGCTGCCTTCCTGTCATTGGCGAACATCCTGAAGGACACATAAAGCTCACGACCTGGGCGGTCTTGTGCAGTAACAGTGCCCAATGACCGATCGAGCACGAGGGTTGCTGCAGGACTGCAGCCGAGGTCTTGAGTTGGTCGAGGTTCCAGTCCGCCGCCATGCTCTTCCCTGTCCATGGCCGTGGAAAGTCTGTATTCCAGACTCTGGATGTGCATTGGCACAAATCGTTCATGCCTTCACTTGAATTTGAAGTCCGTCTGCCCATCACCATTGGGTCTATTGCGAGGCTCAGGGAGAGGAGTCGAGAGATCTTGACTGCTCGTCGGAGATAGCAGGAGGAGCATTTCGATGGTGCTGTCGTGCCTGCGTCGTTGCAAGCAAAGCTATTTTGCACACTGCTGGTCGAGGAAGGTCTTGTTGGGTGGCAATGTAGGTCATCAGGTTGCATTGCCTTGACTTTACCGAGATTCCGTGTTTTCACCAGCAAGTGAGTGGGCCGGCCGAGACGGCTTGCAACACAAGTATACAGGCTGCGCAGTTCTCGTACGTACTGCTCACGACAGCCCTTCGACCGATGCGTAGTCCCGCGATGGCCTCTTCCGATCCTTGACCACGACGCAGCCGTAGCGGACATCAGCCGGCTTCCCCAGACCGCTTGTTGCACGCCTGCATGCACCGGATATGCACCTCCACGCCGATGCGTATACCCTTGGGGAAATGATAAATACCGGGAACGAGATGGCTAAATACCGGTCTCAGCCATGGACTAAGGGTGTGACCATATTAGCCTTTATGCGGGTTAAAAGGGCCGTACGTACATCGTTCGCGTCCATCTCGCGATTGCGGCGTAATATTATAATATAGTTATGTTTATAGCGTACTAGCTTTTAAGGTATTGTTTAAGCGGTAGCGGTAGTATTGTTGTCTATATAGCTAGAACTACCTTCCTTGCCCTACCCTTATATAGGCCCTTAAATAAAGGTATAGTTGCTCGAAGGGCACTCCGTGTTATAGTAATTATGCTATTAAAGATATTAGTATAAAGCTATGTTAATAAGCTAGTACGGTAGAAGGTAGAGGCATCTAACTATTATATTAGCATTACTACTACTATTGCTACTACTCTGCCCTTATATAGAGCTCGTTATAAGAAGGGGCTTATACGAGTTTACGTAGTCTAAGTAATTATCGAATAGTAGTATCGTTTAGCTATATACTATAGCTAATACTATTATAAGAGCCGTAAGGCGTATAAACGAGCGGCTAGCGTTATTAAGGCTAGCTCTACGAAGGGGTTACGAGTCCACTACCCCTTCTACTACCCCTTCTACTACCCCTTCTACGTCCCTATCTACTACCTCTTCTACGTCCGCTCGCCGCTAGTACGGTAGACGCTAGATAATTAGTATTAGTATATTCGAACGATAAGGGCTCTCGTACGTTAGCACGTCTACGACCTCTACTAGCACTATACGGTCGTAAGTTTAAGGGTCTATTATTTAGTATTACGGCTAGCTCGTAGATAGTTTAGTCGATAGTTACGATTTAAGCTAGTAGAGTAGCGCCCTTCTTAATATAGTAGTATCGGTCGAAGTGCTCTAGAAGGAACTCTATACGGTCGTCGTTTATTATTATATTATTAATCTTATATTAGCATAGTATACCCTCGGAGGTTATAAAGCATCTAGTATAGACCGTCGGACTAGTAATCTTACCCTTAGTAATCGTACGCTACTTATCTACGGCGTTAGCTATCTACTTAGCTACCTTATAGAGCGCTCTATAGTAAATAACCTTAACAATATAGCGATAGTAAGGGTACCTAAGATTGCGTGGAACGTATGCCTTCTTACGAGTATATTACTATCGTATCGCTACCGTACGAAGAGCCTACTATAGCTAGAGTTTAAGAAAGAGCGTAAGGACGTTATATCGTCGACTAGCTAGCTACTTTTTTATAGCCGAGTAAGCTCCTTCTACCCTTAAGCTCGCTCTCTAACTATAGTATAGGTATTTAGATATCTAGTAATACACTAGCTTCTCCTTATAAGGCTAGTATTCGCGGTTAATATAGTTATAGAGCTAGCTAACCTTAGTAGATTAATCTTAGCTCTAAAAGGCGGCATTGTTGTCGTTAAACTTAGCTAGAGTCTTACTATTAATCGTCCTTCTAAAAAGCTTTATAAACGCGGTAGTTTATAGTAAGTCCTTAAAGTAAGTCTACTTACTAGTGTCCTCGTTAATTACTAGTACCTATAGCTACTTCTTCCTTGCTTATACTTAAACGTTCTTAAATATATGCTAGCGGTAGATAAGGGCTAGTATTGTTAGAAACACTACATCCAAGGCCCTTATTAGACCCCTATCTCGGTTAGTAACAAAAACACCTAGTAATAGCAAAGGGTCGGCAATAGTAGGAGTAGTAGTGCCGCTTAGTGTTAGGGAAGGCTAAGGCATAGCCTAGCTCTGGACCTTAGGTAAGGTCGTTAATAATACGTGGATAATACGACGCCGAGTATAGCGGCGAATGCCGCTTACGTAACGTATAGTCGTATATTATAAGGCACGTATATGTAACTCAACAACAGTAAGAATTAGTTTTATTACTAGTGGAATAACTAGCTAGCGTTCTATACACTACGATATCTTTATACTTCTTATAATTCTAATTCTTCTCTAAGAGCCCGCGGTCTATAGAACCTAATAGCGGACGAGA
>JALRMM010000384.1:0-21555 GCA_026122155.1 Zymoseptoria crescenta
GCGAGTTACCCTTCTTAACTGCATTAAGGAACCTAACTTTAAGCCTAAAGTTAGAGAAGCCCGCAGTCTTAACTACAGAACTTAGATAAATCTATTCTTGAATCTAGTGCTTAGTGTCCTTAACTTGCTTGCACTGCTTAAGCTAATTAGCTTTTCTAAGCAGTGTTAGTCGAGCTTGCTCCCTTATAGGTACAAGATAC
Source organism: Zymoseptoria crescenta (assembly GCA_026122155.1). NCBI lineage: Eukaryota > Fungi > Ascomycota > Dothideomycetes > Mycosphaerellales > Mycosphaerellaceae > Zymoseptoria > Zymoseptoria crescenta. The sequence goes on from JALRMM010000384.1 coordinate 201, forward strand.
TCTTTTAGGTTAAGCATAATGTTAGCAATAGTTAGTTAAACTATGCTTCCGGACTCGACAATGTATCTATAATGCAATAGATTAATAGTAGTTATTAAGTGCTAGATAGCCTAAGCTTTCTTCTTCTAGAACTTATTATACAGGCCCTATTAGATCTCGTACTTCTTTACTAGTATGTTGTACAGCCTATTGTTAACTAGAGTGCTTAAGTCTGTTAGATTAGGCTCTTCTAGCTTTTCTAGCTCTAGAAGTCGAAGTTATTAATTCTTTTTCTCCTACTTCTTATAGGCCTTAGAGCGGTCCTTAGACTTATTTAGTCTTAGCTCTTAGAAGCTTAGCTTAGTATAGACTAAGCTCCCTAGGATTAGTTAAGACTCCTAATCGGTTATGCTGCTTAGGGTTCCTATAGTAGAGGTTCCTAGAGTTCTAACCGGTACTAGTATTCTAGAAGGTGTTGTTCTTATCTAGGTAGACTTGTTTAGTGCCTAATACACAAAAGGCTCTGCTTCCTTAATATCCGGATTAGCGTACTTCCAGACATTAATTGCTATTATCTAGGATTCGACTAACTTAAACTAGAGGTAGTAGTCGTCTAGACTCTTAAGCTTTAGGAAGTTATTAGTATATCTAGAGATTTTTGTGTCTAAGGGCATCTTAGGATATTCGTTATTAGTTAATAGCAATTGTGACGATTCTTGAGTCTTTAAACAATAGATTAGAGTCTTAATTAATTATTGTCCCTTTTCTAGAGGTGCAATCTGCTACCCTCTTATACTACAGTTTAATAGAAAATCTAACAGCTCTGTACTAGACTGTCGGTGTGCTAATAGCATTGTGCAAGACTGTCGGTATAATTAATCCTAATAGTCTAATAGTGCTATTCTTGCGGTCTATGTCCTTCTCTTCTATATCTACTAGTAAGCTAACTACCCTCTCTAGCGGTATAAGGATTCCTCTTAGGCTAGCAGTAGTGTTATACTAGGCAGCTCTAGTGCACGAACCGGGCTTATAACTGTCGCATTAGCTAAACTGGAAGCACGATTAAACGGCTCTATAGTAAGCTCTCTAAGTAATAATTAAGGTAATTAATTAGTTCACTAACTAGCTATTAACACGAATGAAAGGTGTAATCTTTTCTCTTGCCAAGAAGTTACCTAACTATTGTCACGTGATCTCAGAAATGCAACACGATGGTGTGGATGTCGTGTCGAAGAAGGGAAAGGGAAGTGCAGGGCAGGGAGGTGCAGCCAATCTCGTATTCGTATTCTAGACTATTGACCTTCTGCAGCGGACCTGAGTCCGTTTCTTTCCCGAAATACGACGAACAACGAAAATGTCTCGACTCTTGACAAGTCCCTGGACATGACATGGGCATTCAACGCTTCGGTACTCGTCTGAGTGCACGTGCAAGCAGGACGACCCTGTGCAAGCCGTCGGACGAGAGAAATCGATCCACGGCAATCATTGACGGCCCTGGCCTCGTCCACTTTGTCTACTACCGTTTGTGTGACGAAAGCGACAGATCGAAGAGCATCACATATGGCGCGTGTGCGGCCGAGACGATACGATGGTTGGAACAGTTGCGAGACTTCGGGTTCGACATGTGAGGCAACTCCTGGCAACACAAAGGGTAGACCAAAATCTGACGCCTTCCCAGAGAAGCAGTCCTCTTCGACGGCGCCCTTCCACCCTCGAAGAAAGACGTTCGCATCGAAAGACTTCAAGCATACGTCACGAAACTGCAAGCTTTCAAACAGCTCTCGACGACGAACCTCTCATCCATATCGAGTGAGCTGAGGAAAAGTCTCCCTCCGCCACCATTCCTTGTCTTCGCGGTTGTTGAAGAATTACTGCGACATGCGGACTATGCTACTGTGACTTATGTCGTCCCTGGAGAAGCGGATCCCTACTGTGTTGCGGCTGCGAAGAAACTCGCTGGAGCCGTTCCTGACAGAATCATCACCATCTTCTCGGATGATGCGGATCTGCTGGTCTACAACCCTGGAGAGAACACGCGGGTCATTACCCTGCGAGATCTATCCGAGTCCATCACGGAGGACCACATGAGCTGGTCGGCGACCGAGCAATGGCCTGGTCGGATTGCTGCTTCTGCAAAACATCCGCTACCAGATCTCATCCAGCCGGCGTTCTACATGTCGCAAGATCTGCACTGTACGCTTGAACAGGCACTATCAAAGTCCTCTACGCCCCCTGTCGATCCCGACTTCGTCGCCTTTGCGGAAACGTTCTCTATCACTTCCGAGCTAACGCAATGGTCTCTCATCAAATCCTCACCAATCCTCAAAACCAGCGTCGCAGCACTCGACTCACGGGTGTCGGAGCTGGTGCTCCAATTCCAAGCAAGCACAACAAAAGATGTAGGTCAGACTACGACCTCCGCTCCGCCCAGCGGACTGAGAGTCTACCTTCCTTTCCTACACGACGATCCATCCCGTTCCCCGGCCTGGAACGTGAGTACTGACCTCCGTACTCTCGCTTACTCCATCCTGCTCCATCACTTCGGCGTTGAACAGTCGGTACAGGAGTATCGCAGAAGCGGCAGTCGGATCGTTTCGACGCTATTGGACCCGCTGCCTGCCGATGACTTGCGGTCTCAGCTTGCCGAAATGAAGTCACACATGGAAGCAACGATGCAATGGGCAAAGGAAAGGTCAATGGAGTCATCTGATGCGTGGAGGTACTTTGCGATGCAGCACGTTTTACGATACTTCCAAGCGGAAGGATTGGCGCTGCCTGGGACGGAGGAGATCATAGGAGCGCTGACGGGCCGCAGTCCGAAGAAATGGACAGCGGTGCTTTTAGCCGCACAGTGGCAAGCGGCGTTTTATGGCCTGCGGATGATTTCGCAGTGTGTAGGCGTCGTGCAGATGGGCGGCGCTGAGTCGCATCTCGGTAGTTTGCAGGCTGAGCCACTGGAAGCCGTGATTGAACTGGAGAGGACGTTCGCCAGCCTACCTCGCATCGTCGAGTTCTTCGCTGAGAACGAGGAAGATCATCGAAGGCAGAAAGAAGAGATGTGGAGGGAGGTCGTAGGTGCGCTGTCAGCGACCATGCAGGGAAATGATCAGAACGCAGAGCAAGCTGGAGACACTGAAGAAGGACGGCCGAGAAAGAAAGCGAAGAAGAGCAAGAAGGCGAAGGTGGTGGATCCTGGACTGGCACAGAATCCGTTTGCATTGCTGGCTGATTGAAGCTAATCGGTGTCTTGATCATCAAGACAGACCCCGCTCAAGAAATCCGCTTTCGACGCACCGAAGGCTTGAATATTTACCAATGCCTGGTTCCCGGCGCACCCTTGACGGACTCCCGCTGGATATCCGAAGTCATCCACCCTCCTGTGAATCCAAAGGGTCAGTATCTTGATACAAAACGGCTCGAGACCAAACCAGCCATCATCATACGCGAGTTTCCCTCAATCCGATAGGAAGCGAAAAGAACTCACCATAGAAATCCCCCGGCTGCGCCACAACAACCTCCCCATCAACCTTACACTCCCACGGCTCGGCATAGAAACTCAAGTACCCCTTCAACCCCTTGAACCGCTCACTCGGATCCTCATACGACCACGCTTTCCCCTTCACGCCCTCAATGTCCCAGTACGTGGCGAAACCCTTCCACTCGCAGAACGTGGAGCGGGCGGAGGACTTGGTTTTCGGGACGAGCAGGGAGCTTGCGGGGAGGTAGTAGGTCGGTGGGTGGTAGGTTTCGAGAACCCAGTAGGCGTCTTTTGTGTCGGCGATTTTGGTGCCGTTTGGGAGGGTCACGGTTAAATGGCGGGAAGTTTTCTCGCAGGTGGGGGGGCGGGGGAAGGTGGCGGGGTTGAGCATTGTTTTTGAGGTGGTGGACATGGCGCGGCGGAGGAGCATGGGGGTGTTGAGGTGGGATGTGTTGGTTGGTCTTGTTTGTTCTGGATAATGAGGGAGTGAGATCTCGCTGGTGGTGATGCGGTCGATGACGCTAATGGGATGCGGAGTACGGAGGTGGCTCCGGTGGGGGGGACTTCACTTCACTTCACTTCGCTTCTACTGCACGTTTGTCTCTTTGCATCACCAGCCATTGGACCTACCTCCAGCTAATGCTCTTCCAGCCGAAAGTCAATCTTGTGCTCGGACACGAGAAGAGTGCGCTTGCTCTGACCATAATCTGTGAGACTCTTAAGATGCCTCAAACGTACCGGACTGCCGGATAGTCGACTCACGGACTCGCTCTCGCGAACAGGCTGAGTTACGGGCTCACGGACTCGGATAGTCGGACAGTCGGACAGTCGGATTCGTAGACGCAGACTAATGGACTTGCGGACTAGTACTACGGACACGGACAGTTGGACTCGCACTACACACACGGACACACGGACTCGCACTCGTGGACTGACGGAGCACTCGTAGCTAACACGTAGATTAAAGAATTCGCGGACTTACGCGCTTGCGGATAGGCGGGCTTGGAGACTTACGGACTCGTACTACGGACAGGCGAACAGTTGGACAGTCGGACAGCTAGACTATTGGACGTCTAGACAGACGAACTCGCACTACGAATATCAAGAGTACAAATCGCACCACGGACATACGGACTCGCACTGCGGTTATTCGGACTCACGGACTCGCACTTGCGGACTCACGGACTCGCAATACGGACAGTTGGACTCACCGACTCACGGACTCGCAATGCGGGCGTGGACAGTCGGAGCCGCACTGCGGATGCGAGTACACAGACTCACACTCGCTGCGTACAGACTTGCTACCATCGATGCTTAATGGACTGCTCAATCATGTTCGGCCCTGACCGTTGCCTGTAAGTGCTCCCTCTCACAGTAACGACGTGGTGGACTCGCAACGCGGACTACTTCATGCCTGGAAGATAGCGGACCCAAATACGTTGGGGCATGATCTCTCTTTTCGCGAGATTACCAGCACATTCCGAGTGGATCCTAGCACGCGCAAACATCATGCACCACCTCCTTTATCCGCATATCTCGCGAGAATTCAACTGTTCTTCTTGCCTCTCCATTGTACCCCTAAGGAACTATCAGTCCAAGGCCACGCCTGGCCCTTCCAACATCCTTCCGCGCGTCGATGACTGGAGTCAGTCTACCGACCCCTACGAACTGCGGCGACTGATGAAGGACATACACGTTGCGAAAGCCTCAGGAGACACTTCTCTTGTCATCCAAGCCGCCCGCGCGCTTCTCGTCAAGTACGCCCTGCCGCTGGTTCGGCAAATTCGTTGCCACCTCTACATTTCTCAGGACGACAAAGCCAGCCCACGCAACGATGCCACTGAAGTTCTGGGTCGTGCGGATGCTTGTGTTGTTAAGTTTGAGAAACTGGCGAAGGTGATGCTGCCGCGTGGGTATGATGTTGATACCTTATGACAGTGATGTTCCAACGAATCTGGCTATAGTGTGCGGCCCGGTTGAATTACAGGCATGCTCGCTAGCGTGGCAAAATGTTTCCTAGCGCGCTTGAGCAGATACCTTCTTCCATGCGTTACAGCTTTACGGACTTCAGCTTGAACAACTTCAATATCAACGAAATCTGTCAAGGACGCTTCCTCCCACTCGAAGACCAGAATCAGACCTCCCGGCAGATATCGCAGATTCTCTTTGGAGCTCCCGCGCCACAGGAAACAGCCCGCAGTACGGACAGCTTCGTGTGGGTGAGAAGTGGCCAGGACCTAATGGACAAGAGCAGCGCATCAAGGATCAACAGGCGCGCGGCACGCCAAAGAGAGCATCAACAATACATTCATGAGCAGCAATCACGCTACAAAGACGAACAGCAGCGCCTCCACGAGCAGCAATCGCGCCTGAAAGACGAACATCAACGCATCCAAGATCGTCAAACGCGCCTGAGCGAGCAGCAACAAGTCATCCACGACGAACAGCAGACATTCGATGCGCAAGAGCACAGTATCGCGAAGCAGCAGGACCGCGTGCTCCATCAAACTTGGCGCTAGCACAGGGACTAACAAGCGATTCACGACTCGTTCCGGGGACCGGATCGACGAATACACAGCGCGAGCCAGAATGAAGCAGCAGCTGGCTCAGGACAAAGGGACTCAAACGTCAAGCTCGTAGGAGAGCTGCTCGGTCGTAGCAGTACGAAAGAACTCTGTGGATCACGGAAGCGAGTGAGGCTGTGAACGAAGTACAGGCATGGCGAACGTAAGGTTGCGGCGAGTTGGAGGTGGCTACCTGCCAAGGACGCCGACAGTAGGATGAAAGACTTCAAGTACAGTATCAGGATGTAGCTCTCTACTCGCCCCTGAGTGCGACACTAGAGTTGTCGCCGGCGCATGAGGAAAAATTGCTTGTGTGGGGTTGGACCAGGATATCGCACGAGTTGTCTGGCTGCGCTGGTAAGATTCTTGCCTACGTACAAGCCACTTCTCGCATAGCGCGTGGCAGGGTAGAGACGGGCTTCGAAAGGATCGCGGTGCGCCCTAATGTACTCAGAATGAATGGATCATGGAAAGCGCGGTGTGTCAAGACTGTTCCGTTGTGCTGTGTTGAACGCTCGATCGACGTCTATCTGAATGTCACGTTGCAGAGCTCACGTCATAGCTACTCGTTACCCATGGGAAGACGCATTTGTGGCTTCGTTCATGAGGAGCCACGTTGGACGAGGAGTTGCTGAGCGGCATGAGCATCTTCTGGGATCTTCGAAGGACAGACTTTATGCACCTGATCAAGGATGACAAGACGATGGCATTCTCGTTGGGAACACTGTTTTGCATTCAGTGTCGATCGTGCTGAACTAGGGTCTCTTTTGTTCTTCAGCGCAGTGTCATCCCCTTGGCACTGGAATCACTGTTGACAGATTGACTCTGCGCAATCCCCATGCTGTAGTCGGTGCCACGCTTGATCTCCTGCCTGATTCTGCCGCTGCGCTGATGAAGTGCAGTGAATTCTGCAACAAGCCCAGCACGCTACAGCCATAGCACGTGTTTCGTCTGCAGGTGTGCTCAATTCTTCAGCTCCTGCTCGATCTTCATGTTGCGCTCGCGGAGGGCGGCTTGCATCTTCGCAAGAGGCATGATCTCCGTCTCCTTCTCCTCGACATCAATCTGCAGTGCATTGAGCTTGTTGTCATTCCTCCGCTGCTCGTTCCGCAACTTCTGCTTCTCCAACTCCTTCATCTGGTTCACAAAGCCCAGATGCTCTTTGTTGAAGCAAGTGCGCCGCTCGTGTAGGTGCTGAATATTCTTATCCAACTCATGCTTTTGTGCGGCGAGAGCAGGGGAGCCCCCGAGAATGGGGTCGAGGACCGCGGACAACTGTGTCCACTTGACAATCTTCTGCATTTCGGGCTCCACTTTTGACATTGCCTCCGAGTAGACTCGAATCCGCTCAGGGAGTTGAATTTCTTGGAATGTCATCTTCATCTGCTCGCCAAGCAGGTCCAGTGCTTCAAAAGCAAGGTATTCCCTGTTCTCCATGCGCTCTTCTTCGGTCTGATCGGAGTAGTGTGTCTTGAACGGTAGACCTGTATCTTGTGGCCTCATTGCTTCTTCGTTGCTCACGGGAGTCTTGGAGCTTTCCTGTCCCGGCTTTGTCGGCGGTTCATTTCTCGCTTCATTCGCCGGATCCGCTTTGTCTGCTACGCCAAAAACGTCGCGCGTCGCGGCTTTGCTGTCGGTGTGCTTGCCAGATGTGTCGCAAGAGGAGGAAGATGAGCCTTCCAGGTCTTCATCGCGAGTTTCAGGCTCAGGCTTGGACGACGCTGATACCGATGCTTCTTCTGACTTGAATTTGCTTTGCGCGCATCCCTCGTGCGCTTGGACGACAGACATCTGCGGGGGAGCGTTCTGCTGACGATCCATCGTAACATCACCAAGTATCCTGCGCATATCGTCCAGTTCTGCTCTGAGTTCTTCCTTTCCCTCTCCGGCGTCGTCGTCAAGAGCGTGGCTGACGGAAAGCCAGGCGACCTTGGCGTCGAGCACCGCACCCTGTGCTTTGTACCAGCCGACACGAGCCTCGCATTCAGCCAGCATGATCAGCAGCCTAAGGTTGATGTAGGCAGGTGGAGAACCTCCATCTTTGCGCAGATGGGCTTTGATGGCTTCAGAACACTCCTCGTACGACTTGGCCATGTGGAGATCGAGGCAGGCATCGTATTTCATCAACCATGCTCGTTTATGCTGCTCACGTCGCGTTTGTTCGTTCTCGTCCATCTTGCATCCGGCGTGACGGTGGGGGTTGGTGGTGTGTCACGAACACCCCGGGTCTGCAATACTACGGTATTCTTTTTTTTTGTCTTTTGGTCTGTGTGGTGTTGTTGAAAGTTGGAAGTTGAAAGGCCGTGAGTTCGAGAGGAGGTTTCAAACTTTCTTTTGACGCCCGACGCTGCAGCCGTCTGCTCGGGCAAGTTCCCTTGTTTGTTTTCTTGTGAGCCTCGAAGGAGGGAAGACGACAATCTGTCAGTTGATTCCAATCCAGTATTGACCGTATCATATTGGAACATGCTGAATGCGTTAAACCCTTTGGCAATCCGTGATCAGTGTTTCGCAAAAGCGCAGGGGTCATGCATACCTCATCCGCGCTAGCGCGATTCCTCAAGCGCACTGGATGCTGCGTCGCCTCGAGAAGAATCGACATGCAGAGCTCCGCCGCAATCTAAAGAGACTGTTCCAGATCGTGATCAGCTTGGCGGGAACATTGTGTAGTCCTCTTCGAACGAACAAAGCGAGAGCCTGAGAATCGGCGGCGCGAAAGCTGTGAGGTCATTACTCGGCCAACAGTGTCATTCTGACTGACGCGGAGCCCGTTCGAACATCTCTTTCAAAAACCTCGTGATCAAGCAGTGTTGGAAGCATGGATCTTCCTTCGATTGTGACTGATGACACAAGCAGCGAACGCAGCCTTTCTTGCGCGGCCGTCACAAGCTCGAAAGAACAGCACGTCCGACTGACATGGTGCCATCAGCACGAGGGCAACTTGATACTGAGCGACATAATGTGTACTCGTACATGGGACGAGGGACGGTCAGCTGATTGTACGATGGTAGATGCGCTAGACGACGTGAAGTGAAGTGAAGTGAAACCCGGCTTCACTTCGGGAGCTTTCGGCTTGCTGACAAAGCCATGTGCTTGACGTGAACTTCACCTCGGCCATGGTTGACTACCTCACTCTACCTCCTACCACGATCCGAATATATAGCTTATCTTCCTTCTGGAACAATTCCATTGAAGTGTACAGACAAGACATCGCTGAACCTGCTTGACTCTGCCAGCAAGCGATCATTAGCCGACCTTCCTCGGCTTATCCGAGTATGTCTTCCATTACAGCAACGCACTTCTCCCATCCATCTCTTCTCTCCGTAGCCCTCCCTGCCCTCCGAAAGAGGGGATTGAGTTGAATGAATGGGAGAAGAAGACGTTCTACTCACCTGGCGAAAGGGGGCTTTTGGATTATCCGTTCAGCGAGGAATTTCTGTAAAGGCAGAAAGAAGGCAAAGGATTCGGATTCGAAGGAGAGGGCAAGACAAAGTCGACTTTGGGTGGGTGGCACGTATCTGAAGTCATTGTACATAGATTCAATACATCGATGGAGATAAATGACGGAGATGAACCAGAACAACGCCCAAAAAATCCACGCTCTCACCGTCTCGTCCAAGTCTCCTCCTCAACCCACATCCCCTCCAAATCCCCCCGGTCCCTTCCCTTTCCCTTCTTCCCCCCCACCCCACCCCTACCCCGACTCCCACCCCCTTTCGACCGCCCGCCATACTCCCTCCACCTCCGACTCCTCTCCCTCTCAACCGGCCCCAACAACGGATCCCACTCCTCCATCGGCCTTAAATCCAACATCGAACGCCTGGGAGACAGCCTCGCGTGTCGAGGAAGTATCCCCGTCGCGGGGCTGGTCGCGTTGCGGGACCGGCGGATTTCCCATGCTGCGAGGATGATCGTGAGGGAGAGGGTGAGTGGCATCAGCGCGAGAGCGAAACCCCAGCTGCCGTCCATGCCTACTGCGAGTTTACCCGGCGCGAAAAGGAGGATAACGGTGGTGGTGATGAGGGCGGCGTTGACGGCGATGAAGGTCGTCTTCGCGAGATGTCGCTTCCATTTCGCACGGCTCGACTCCGGGAGGTCGAGGTCGTCTTCGTCGGTCTTGGGTGGGAGCCAGCTTCGCTCTCTGGTGCGGGCGTAGGCTGGGTTGTGGAAGGGGAAGGAGGGGCCGTGGTAGGGGGGTGGGTTGGAGAGGCATTGAGTGCGGCGTTTGGTGTTGCTGCGGGTGGTGGAGGGGGTGAAGGTGAAGGGGGGAAGGGGGGAGTCGTAGTTGATGCGAGGAGGGGGGGTGTTGAAGGAGACTTTGCCGTCTGGTTTGGGGAGAGTAAGAGGTCGGGATGGCGCGAGGGTGGGTTTGCGAGCGGATGTCTGGGTTGGAGTGGAGGGTCCGGGGGCATTTGGGAATGGACAAGGAGAGCGCAAGCGGATTCGAGGTTTGTCGACGATTTCGTTGTCCTGCGTCCTGATTCGGGAAGAGCGGGCGGGGTCGTTTGCGAGAGAATACGGCTTGCAGAAGTCGACGACGGTAGAAAGGAAGCCAGACTTTCTCGATGTCTTCGGCGTTACCGTTTGGTTTTCGATGTCTCGTGATCGGGGGGCATCTGGAGACGAGGGTGAGGGCAGACGGATTCGAGGTTCGTCGACGATCTCGTTGTCCTGCGCCCTAATCAGGGCAGAGCGTACGGGGTCGTTTGCGAGAGAGTACGGCGTGCAAAAGTCGACGACAGTAGAGAGGAAGCCAGACTTTTTCGATGTCTTCGGCGCTGCGGCGTCTCGCATCGACACCTTAAGATTGTATACTTTGGAAAAATTGTTCCTCGGAACTGGGCTCGTTCCATACTCCTGTTCGATAGCATTACCGCCTGAGGAGTCTGGTCGTTTCTGTCTGCTCTTATATGGTGTAGGCTTGTATTCGGCCGTCTCTTTTCTTTCGGTGTGATGTGGGACTTGCTCTCCTGGGGGTTTGGGGCGTGGATTCTTGTGGCGGCGGAATTTGTCCTTGAAGCGCTTGCTATCAGGATCTGGCTTCTCATGGAGCTTGCTCTCACGGACGAGCTGTGACTTTGGTGCGGGCTCCTTTGTTGCTGACTCCGACGTGGTTTTCAATGCCAGAGATTCGCACGCTACGCGCAGAGAGTCGACGGCTGTGGTTTCCAAGTCCAAGTCCAATGCATGTCCGAAACTCGCATCTGACGCCGTGGAAGCGTCGGAGAATCTCCTTTGCTCCGCTTGGACTGCTGGTGTCTTCTGGTAGAGGGATGTGTGTACACGGTTATCGATGAGCTTGTTGACGATTTCTGCTTCGACAATCTGCCCGCTGGGTTCTAGAGAGATGGAGAGAGCTCGTGTGCGAGCGGCACTTGGAGGGGACTTGCGACGGATGTCGTGCTGCTCTCGAGGAGGCTTGAAGGAGAAGGTTTGGAGAGCTTGAGTTGCGTCGAGGTCCTGTTCGAGGAGTTGGTCTTCGTTGACATCTTCGGTCTCCACAGGGCCCGGGACATCTTGGCTAGGTGAGATTGCTTCCTGCGGAATGAGACGAGGACTCGGTGGATTCAGCGCCAGGGGCGAAATAGCCTCATCACTGTCAACATCGTCTCGATAGTACCATCCCTCACTACGCCAAGACAAGCGAGACAGCGACATTGGGGATGCATCAATGGCCTTGTATTGACCGTCGACGTATCCACTGCTCGTGGGAATGTCGATTCGTCTCGATGACGACGGATCCATGGCTCTATCGGCAGCGGCATTCTCAGGTCCGCTGATGCCACCAGGGATTTGAGTGTGAATCAGATCTGCTTCTGTGCCGCCGTTGGCAAGAACGCGATCCACATGCTGTCGCACCAAAGGGTGAATCTTCCTCATAGAATTGACATACCACGAGACCTGCTTCGCAAGCACCTTGTCATTGTCGCAGGGAGGAAAGCGTTGTTTCGGGAGATGGAGAGGTTCAATGTCCTTGGTCTCCACCATTGGTGCTTTGCCGGCTCGCTTGACGCCGTCGGGGATGGCATATCGATCGTCTGCATACCTTGCCACCGCATCAAAGTGCGTCGAGTTCTGACGCCGTGGCCACACGGCCTCGTACTTCTTGCCGAGTGCTGCAGCATCGATGCTTTTGTATCTCTCTGCCGTCCATGCCGAGTCGTTGCGGTAGCCAGTTGGCACATCCTTGGACTCTGTGGCGTTCGTGGCCTCGTCTTTCGTGTTCATGATGATGAGGAGTTGTGTCTGAAGAGCGGACACAGGAAAGGGAGGGACGCATCGCTAATATCAGTTGAGAGGAGCCTCTCCTCATGGAAGTGGTTGACGTCCGTCATAATGAGAAATTCTTTCCCAGAGAAATGATAATCTTGGCGCAAGATGTGAATGAATGGAAATGTGCTTACCAGCTCCAGTACCAGAGTCGGCTGGACGAAGACTTACGTGGGCTTTCTGCGTCATATGCAAGAACTTTGACGACAAGCCTCGCGATCGCATCAGACGGCAGTCCTGACATCGAGCAATGTTGGGCCACTCCGGCTTTCGCTTCTGGTTCTCGTCTTGCCAGCTCGTAGCAGCAGCAGTAACGAAGCTGAGGATTTCATGCTGGCGAGTCCGAGAGCTTTCTCCACGGGGAAAAAAAACTAGTAGCTCCTACCGTGGCTCATGCTACGACCAAAGATTTCCTGGCCGTCGATTCATGGCTTTCTTCGGCAAGACTTGACCGTTCGACATCTGTCGTCACACTATGGTGAGGAGGTCCATCCATTGGTGTCTTGTCCCGGTCTGCCTTCTCAATCTGTCCTGAGGCATTAGCATTGTTCCCGGTACGATAGCATTGCGATCCCTGGTAGAGACGAGTCGAGGGATGCTGGCGGTGTGTACCGCCGTCCGCCGTCTTTGTGGCTGCAGACCATGGCAGAATGGCCCGCATTGCGCTGAGTTGATGGACATTGATGCATTTGATGGAGGTTGATGGATTTGATGAATTAGACAGGTCTTCATGGTCCAAGTGAGGTTTCAATCGGTTCACAATCGGTTCAATGTTCCCCCCGCCGACATCGCTGATCAGCTCCCCTGCATGTTGAATGCGGGGCGCCGCTTCCGCTCGCTCGCATTGGAAAGTTTGTTTCAGCGATAACGAAGCTTGATTGTTGCTGCAGAGCGTGAGTGAGATTGTGTGACGCAGAGCAGAAATCTTTTCTCAACCACCGACCAGCATCTGTCTTCTGCCTCTTGACATACCACCAACACAACACATACTCTCACTCACCTCATCCTCACTTCACCACCACATTCCCGCAATCATGGCCAAAGGAAAGGTCTGCCTCGCCTACTCCGGCGGTCTCGACACCAGCTGCATCCTCAAGTATCTCTTGGTGAGCTTCCCAATGGCTCCGCACATCCTCAACTTCATACTAACGATTGCCCACCAGGAAGAAGGATATGAAGTCGTCTGCTTCATGGCCGACGTCGGACAAGAGGAGGACTTTGCTGCGGCCAAGGAAAAGGCCATGAAGATTGGTGCTTCCGCCTGCTACATCGAGGACCTCCGCCGCGAGTTCATCGAGGAGCTCTGCTACCCGGCCATTGCCTGCAACGCCATCTACGAGAACGTATACCTCTTGGGAACCTCCCTCGCTCGCCCCGTCATTGCTCGCGCCCAGATTGCTGTGGCTCAAAAGGAGGGTAAGAAATACACATACTAGAGGACGTAGTCTGCCAGGCCGCAGTCTATAGTCAGACACACACATTCGAGCCGCAACTGACTCCCCACCCTTCCAGGCTGCTTCGCCGTCTCTCACGGATGCACCGGAAAAGGCAACGACCAAGTCCGCTTCGAGCTCGCCTTCTACGCCCTCCAGCCCTCCATCGTCGTCCTCGCTCCTTGGCGCGACCCAGTCTTCTACAACCGCTTCAAGGGCCGCAACGACCTGCTCGACTACGCCGCCTCGACCGGCATCCCGGTGACCTCCACAAAATCCAAGCCCTGGTCCATGGACGAGAACCTCGCCCACTGCTCCTACGAAGCCGGCATCCTCGAAGATCCCAACACCTCCCCACCAGAAGACATGTGGAAGCTCACAGTCGATCCGACAAAGGCGCCGGACGTCCCCGAGGACTTCACCCTCCACTTCCAAAAGGGCCTCCCCGTCAAGCTCGAATACGACGGTAAGACGGTCACCGACTCCGTCGACCTCTTCCTCGCCGCCAATGCCATCGCCCGCAAACACGGCGTCGGTCGCATCGACATTGTCGAGAACCGCTTCATCGGTCTCAAGTCTCGCGGCTGCTACGAGACTCCTGGCTTCACCATGCTGCGCGCCGCACACATCGATCTCGAAGGCCTGGTCATGGACCGTGAGGTGCGCGCCCTCCGCGACCAATTTGTGACGTTCAACTACGCCAAACTCCTCTACAACGGCCTCTACTTCTCTCCCGAACGGGAGTTCCTCGAAGCCAGCATCACAGAGTCGCAGAAGAAGGTGAATGGAAGCGTGAGGTGCAGGGCGTACAAGGGAATGTTCTCGGTGATGGGACGATGGTCGGATACCGAGAAGCTGTACGACGAGAGCGAGAGCAGCATGGACGAGATTGGAGACTTTGCGCCGAGCGATACCACCGGTTTCATCAGCGTCAACGCGATCAGGCTGAAGAAGTTCGGCAAGGCAAAGGAGGCGGATGGCATCAGTTTGGTGCACAGGTCGTAGAGGATATATATGGTGGAGAGTGGTGCTTGGTTGTAAGAGGTGCTGAAACCACGGGAGTGACTGTGGTCCGTTGCGTGAATTAGCGAAGAATAGAAGGGTCATGAGCGCTCGTTCTTTCTACAGACTCGCCGCCCGGACGTGACACAAGATGCGACGTCCCAACGGTGGCGTTGAGTTGCAAAAGTTCCGGGCCTACGGTAGGGTTACATGGCTGGCCGATTGTGACTTGTGTTTCGAGTGGATTCCCGTCGACATTGCATCCATCATTTCAAATTAGCGGACGCAATCTCTTGGTGCCTGAGGCTCGATTTTTATCCGTGATCAAAAGTACGCCGCAGCAAGCGCGCTTCGGCTGCCATCTTACTATCCATCCTGGCGAACAGCACCCGGTCGTCGGACTTGGACGAAGACTTCGAGCCCTGTGTCTCCAACACGTTCTTCGCTCTACGAGAAGACTGACAGCATCGGAGGGCGCTCGATTGCGACTCCGGCCAGTGGAGGGCATCTTTCCTCGATGCTCGACCTCCTGCACGCCTAGACGGGTCTATTTGGATTCCACGGGCAAAGCTTAAACGGCTACCGACGGGTGCATTCTCCCGATCTAAACAACCTGCGCTCAAGCCATGATGGTTGCACGGACCTTGCTCCGTGGTGCTCATCGACACATCGCCGGTCAAAGGTAGCGGGGATGTCGAAGGCTTGTACTCCGCCCTCGGACACGGCGGGAGCTGATACTTCGCCTCGCCATGGCGCGAGCAGGCGCGACAGAGAATTCCGGCGGTTGGTCGTCCTGGCGCTGATCGAGCGGATGTCATTCATACTGATATGATGCCAGATATGCCGAAGCCGTGGTCGGACTACGGCGCTCTCCTGAAGCTCAAGCCGTCTCTTCGCGGGACCTCTCGCTCACTGCCTTCGCCCAACTGGTTGCGCTGAGGCTGCATGCCAAGCGTGGGATAATATCACTATTCGACAAGGAAAGGCAGTATATCATCGCCGAGGCCACCAGGAGCCTCAGTCTGCAGCAAGACGCCGTGCACGATGTCGCCGATGAGATTCAATTCGGTGCCTCTGTCTTAGAGCGACACGAAGGTGACTTCTACCGGAAGACGTTGAAGGGGCGCTTCTTTGAGGTCACAGACCTTCTCAATGACGAGAAACATGCCAATCATCCACTTGTGACCAACAAGACGTACGCGGCAAGATCGTATGCCGGCGTTCCAATCAAAACACCAAACGGCTACGCCATTGGCGTCTTGTCATTTCTCGACGACCGCAAGAGGGATGTCGGACTTACGCGCGAAGAGATTGCGTTCATGCACGACGTAGCAAAAACTGCGATGGCTCACCTTGAAGGCTGCCGCACGATAGTGCGACACGCGCGTGGTCTCAAAATGGTCACCGGGCTGAGCCGCTTCGTCGAGGGGAAATCTGGCGCCGAAGAGGAATTGGAATACTCGTACCGTGACGCTGCCGATATGAAAGACCGCCAATTCGCGCAGACCTCGACCTTGCAAGGCTCTGGGCGAACGAATGCCATGAACGCTGCGAGCAATGCTGAGCGAATGGACGACTACCAGCGCAGCTACAAGATTCCCAGCGAGCGCGGATCGAGGGAAGGCTCGCCAGACACCATGAAGATGTGCGAAGCTTCTGCACCATTGTTGGGCCAAGCCGCGAACTTCATGCAGGACAATAGCGAGACGGCTTCCCAAACACTCTCCACCACAAGCTCATTTGACGCTCAAGAGGGCATTTCCAAGGACATGCGTAGTTGCTTCGAGCGTGCAGCTGGCATCATCAACAGCTCCATGAACTTGTCAGGCACACTTTTTCTGGACGCCTCCGTCAGCGAATTCGGTCGACTCCGCAACAACAATGGGGAGAGCACGACAAGCCCCGAGAGTGAGGCCTCCAAGTCAGATAGTGCAGGTTCAGCAGCCGCCGCCAGGAAGCCGAATGCAGACAAATCGGACCTGAAACCGTGCAGACAAATTGCTTCCGCTTACAGCCTCATGTCGGCGGAAGACGATCATATCTTACACCGCCCGATACCTGAACGCTTTCTCAAGTCGTTGATGCGAAGATTCCCATACGGCAAGATTTGGACACTAGATGCCAATGGCAATACTTCATCCGACGAGTTCTCCGAGAGCAGTTCTGCAACCACCGATCAGGCGTCTGTTGAGGCAGACCGCCCTGCTCCCAAGCCGAAGAGGAAGCGAGCCAAACCCGACGGTGCCATTCTTGCCCAGCTCTTTCCCGGCGTGCGTTCGCTAGCTCTTGTGCCGATGTATGACTCGGCACGAGAACGCTTCTTTGCTGGCGCCGTGGTCTGGACGTACGACCCGGTTCGGATCTTGACGATGCAGGACGACGCCAACTACCTCGGTGCCTTTTGCGATGTTATCATGGCTGAAGTCGGGCGACTAGACGCTCAATCCGAGGCGCGGTCGAAGACAAGTTTCATCTCGTCGATCTCGCACGAATTGAGGTCTCCACTCCACGGCATATTGGGCGGTATTGAGGTCCTGCAAGACAAAGATAACGCGGCAGTTCAGGAAGATATGCTGCAGATGATCGAGTCCTCCGGAAAGTCTTTGTTGGATATTGTGAACCATCTACTGGAACATGCTCACAGTACATCAGAACCTCGCTCACAGAAGCCGAACAAAGCCTTCCGTAGCAGAGAGGGTCCGTCTGCCAGAACCTCTATCACTCGCTACAACACCGGATCACATCATCAGCCTCCGCACGACATAGCGCTTCTCACGGAAGAGGTGCTCGACACGGCTCTGTGGTCGACTCCGAAACCAACGCCACTTTCCGACAAAGGTCGACGAAGAGGGAGTGTTGACGTCGGCGCTGGTTCAGCTCCTATCAAAGTGATCCTGGAGGTCGATGCCAACAATGGCGGCGACGAAGCTTGGATGTTCCGAGTCAACAGTGGCGCCTGGAGGCGGATTGTGCAAAATCTCGCCACAAATTCGCTGAAGTACACCGACGATGGGGGTTATTTGAAGTTGTCACTTTCCATTCGACCTCCAGACGAAGACAACATGGCCAAAGGCAAGACGGTAGTAGAACTCCTGGTCGTCGATTCTGGAAGAGGCATGTCCAAGTCCTTCCTCAAATTCGGTCTGTGGCAAGCTTTCTCTCAGGAAGACGCCCAGTCGCAGGGTACTGGTCTTGGACTCAGCCTCGTCCACGGCATCGTCAAAGAGATGGGCGGATCGATCGATGTACAGAGCAGCAAAGGAGTTGGGACCGCCATCCGGGTTACGATACCGCTGCCTCGAGCGCCGCCTGCTCGCCATCCGAACTCTAGTGATGAAGAGATGGATCATGACACGACGACGAAAGAGAAGCTGACACATTGCACGTACGCAACCATTGGCTTCGGTGACGACGACGGTGAGGGGGATAGAGCGACACAGGCGAGTGGTATTCTCCAAGAGTCTATCGCTGTCGCATTGAAATCCTACGGAATGACGACGACAGAAAACGGCGAAACAGCACATATTTACATCCTGCCCGAGCACAAAGCAGCTCACTTGGCGCGATCGGGACCACAGAACGATATTGAGAAAACAGCATGCGACAAGCCCACTATTGTGCTCTGCCACTCCGTGGCTTCCTCGCGGGCGCTGGCAAATGCTAGTGGTCATCTGGTCAAGGCAGTACACGTTGCGCAACCTCTTGGGCCGCGGAAGTTACTCAAGGCATTGACGACTTGTCTTGAGAACCTCCCATACGATGCTCTTCCGGATACGGTCCGACAAGGACAGACCGCAGCACGCGATCCTTTCGGCCCGCCTTTAACCCCTCACGAAGTCCCTTCGCGCCCTCTCATCCCATCCAAAAGAAAGGGCTCAAACGACTCCACTCTCCAGACAATCCGGCATACTCGCTGGCTATCTTCCCCATCCGAGCTCTCGCCCACCACGCCACGACCCGCAATAATAGCGTCAGGGCTGCGAACTCTCCTCGTGGACGACAACGAGCTGAACCTGTCCCTGCTCAAGACCTACATGCGTCGCAACGGCCATGACTACATCTGCGCGAGGAACGGCGTCGAAGCCGTACACGCCTACAAAGAAATGTACTCCGCATCGACCGACTCCACCACCCCGATCCTAGTCCTCATGGACCTCACAATGCCCATCATGGGCGGTCTCGAAGCCACACGGCAGATCCGTGCCTTCGAGCGGGCGCAAGTCCACACGTCCGATCGTACGGCGAGAAGTGCTTCCAACACGAGCTCGGCCGGCAAGGACTCTGACAGCAGAAGGAGCTCGACCAAAGGGTCGCATCCGCCGCCTGCGATGGTCGTGGCGCTGACCGCCATTTCCGGGAGCGAGACGAAGATGGCGGCGTTTGGGAGTGGTGTGGATCTGTACCTTACGAAACCGGTGGGGTTCAAGAACTTGGGCGAGATTTTGATGGGCTTGCTGGAGGATTCGAGACGATCGTGAGACGGGTTGGTTGGTGGTTTTTATGTGAGGAACTGTGCGGCGGCGTCGATCACAGGACACCGCTGAGATATGCAGAATCCGATGATGAGAGATGCGCATGAGAATTGTAATGCAAAGGCGAGTACGACTGCTTGATAATATCGGTTTACGAGCCAAATCTACCTCCACCGCCGCGCGCGATGGATACTCGTACAGCAGGATTTTCGATCCTGAGCGACGACGACTAGGTGGATCATCTAATCAGCTTCTCATGGCCTTTATCGAATCCCAGGAATCCTCCCTTTCAGTCCTAGGAGATACTCCCATCTTCATTCATCAAAAGTCTGGTATACCCCGGCCCGGGGCCCACAGGATTTGGAGCTTGTCGATCCTTCGGCTACTTATCTCGACTTCACCACTTGTTCTCTTCTCGTTTGGCTTGACGGGTACGACGGACAGATCGGCACACGAGGGGTTGTGGGGTCGTCAGTAATTCTCTCGCTCGGCTGTTGCACTGAGGAGTTCGCGATGGTTTGTGCAGAAGGATTCCATGATGGTGGTGCTGCGAGCTCGATTGAGGACCTACTGTAGGTGACGCTTATGTTGTACAGTCATGAATAGTGCTATCGGGTCGCGAATGCTGTACGAGCGAAAGGAGGATCGACCGCTCCTATTTGAGATGATGTCCATCCGGAACCCCCTAGGAATCAGGCTGTGGACGATCTCTTCTTGACCACGCTGACCTTATCTCGATGGATTGTTTCTTCATGCCGACGATGGAGCATCAATCTCTATCGACCCGGGCTGTGAAGATCTTCGACCCTCGTGAGCCTGCGAAGACGGCCACAGTGACGTCTCAGCTACCCCTACGCAAGACTCACACTTGCAGATCCTAAAGATATGCGCGGTCGATCGCTGATATGCTTATCTGTATTGTTAGATGCCGATGCGGTCTGTTTGGAACTTCAACGTCACTATGTACTCGGGGTTATGGTCCTTCTGAACGACACAGTCGAGTCATATCCGGTACGAAGCAACGACTGGGAGTCAAACAGCACCGAGACTCTTGGGCATGCTCGGAAAGATAAGAGAATGATTCGAATGAAAGATGACGACCAAAAGGCGAATTGAAGAGGAATAGAAAAGAAGTAGAACGCACCAGAAGGACCGCTGCAATTACAACTCAACATCAGCATCTCATCCTCTTCCCAAAGCACCACTCCGACTTCCAGCACCCTCACCCAACGAATCCAACCCAAACCTTCTCCCACCTTCACCCTCCGCAACAATGCACTTCGCCACCCTCTTCCTCGCCACCCTAGCCGCAGCCACTCCAGCTCGACTCCGTCAGCGAGCCCCAATCCACGTCTGCCCCGCTCTCGACAGCCCGCAGTGCTGCCAAGCCGATGTCGACGGCGGCCTCGCTTTGACGTGCTCTCCTCGTATGACTACTACACATCCGATGCGGAGTCTACAGTCCGCTGACATGATCTAGCATCGTCTGAGGTTACTACCGCCGATGCTTTGACGGCCGACTGTGCTGCGAGCGGCCTTGGGGCTTTTTGTTGCACTCTTCCCCTGGTAGGTCGAGGGAGAAGGTATCTCTCAGGAGAGTTCTCGCTGATATGTCATTTCTAGGCGGGTGACGCTTTGCTCTGCAGTGGCGTTTGATTTGGGATTTGAACAATGAGGAAGGGTTTGACGTCTTTGCGACGCGGACTTGTATATTGGTAAAGTAGAATACACAATGAAGGATACACCTTTCGGTACAGGAATTATCGCCTCCCGCACGGGCTTCCGTGCTGTCATGACACACCAAATATTCAATCGTCCCGCCGTTGATATGGATCTAGTAGAGACCGAATGCATCGTCAAGATCATCGTGAACAAATCCCGAATTGTCGCCATGCCCCTTCCTTCGTGGCGGTGTCCAGCCTAACCAGAGTTTGAAGGACACGGCGGAGGAGCAAACGTCGGCTTTGGCTTGCAACTATCATAGCATCCGCCATACCATATTCCACACTCATTGACGTAGTCGGCGCAGATCTGTGTGCATGCGGAGGTAGTCGTCGGGCACGGAGGCGAGCTGAACGTCGGCTTGGGTTTGCAAGAATCGTAGCACCCGCCGTACCAGATCCCACAATCGTTAATGTAGTCGGCACAGATATGCGCGCA
>JALRMM010000384.1:21652-33249 GCA_026122155.1 Zymoseptoria crescenta
GCAAGCGGCGGACGTCGTAGCAGCAGGAGCAGCAGACGTGGTAGATGGGCACGGAGGTGGGCTGAACGTCGGTTTCGGCTTGCAAGAATCGTAGCACCCGCCGTACCAGATCCCACAATCGTTAATGTAGTCGGCACAGATCTGCGCGCAAGCGGCGGACGTCGTAGCAGCAGGAGCAGCAGACGTGGTAGATGGGCACGGAGGTGGGCTGAACGTCGGTTTCGGCTTGCAAGAATCGTAGCACCCTCCATACCATATCCCACAATCATTGACGTAGTCGGCACAAATCTGCGTGCAAGCCGCGGACGTCGTAGCAGCCGGTGCGGCAGATGTAGTAGTCGGGCAAAGAGGTGGGCTGAAGGTTGGCTTCGGCTTGCAAGAATCGTAGCAACCTCCATACCAGATCCCACAACTATTCACGTAGTCGGCGCAGATTGTGGTGCAAGCGGCAGACGTGGTAGCAGCAGGAGCAGACGTGGTAGTCGGGCAGGGAGGCGGGGTGTAGGTTGGTTTCGGCTTGCAATCGTCGTAGCATCCGCCATACATTTGGCCGCATTCGTTGATAAGGTCGACGCAGATATAGTTGCAGGCCTTGGAGGTTGCCGTTGGACATGGAGGCGGGTCGAAGGTCGGCCAACTGAACATGGAAACAGCAAAGTCAGCTCTTGCGCTCGATGTAGATAGATTGAAACTGGCAGGACGTGGTATCCTGTCTTTGCCCTTGGATCACTTACGGCTCGCTATCGCAATTCTCGAAGCACCCTCCATACTTCATATCGCACGCATTCACATAGTCTGCACAGACGGTCCTGCAGTGCTTGGTCTTGTCTGGGATCGCAACGGGTTCCAGGGCCATGGCGGCGATGCCAGCTGCGAAGAGCACGGTGCCGAGCATCATGGTCTTTGCGAGGATTGTGGACTGAGACGTGTACGGACGTGAGCTGCGATGAGATGGGAGATAGCTCGAGATTTGTAAAGATCCTAGGTGTAGGTCCACGTGTTACATTCCTCCGAGTCCTTGGGTGGTATGACCTCGCGATCTGGCGCCTTGGCGGGCTCCAAAAGCATGATCTTGTACCTGACATGGATGCTAACCGCCCATTGTGCATCCTGGTGATCCTTTGCTTGTTTGCATGGCATGCCTGTTAGAATCAGCCGGTAAGATTCTAATTGTAGCCTGACTTTTGCTTATTTGTAGCCTAACTACGTTTACACTGGGGAGCGATCCGAGGGGCCCCCCTCGCGGCCTGGAGTAGGGGTTTAGGAGCCTACGACTATTACCTAACAGCGGAGGGGTTTCGGTCGCGGACACCTCGTCGTTAGTCTAGTTAGGATAACTATGTTGTTGTCGTTAGTAAAGCCGTAACCCGAGGGACGAGGGGAGCAAGGCTACGTAGTTAATAAGTAGTAAGGCTATATATAAGAAAAAATTAGGCTACGATTAGCGTCGGAACCTTAAGATCGAGCTAGGGAACATCCCCACTACCTTGGGAAATAATAAATCTAGAGAACTCGATCGCTAAATACCGAGCTCTAACCCCCTTAAGGGCTAGTAGCTAGTAATAGCGCGCGGCCCGAGATTAGTCTATTTCCTTATACTAAATAGGGCCGTACGCGGGAGTTAATGCGTGTCGCGTTACCTAATTGTCTACCTATTAAAGTTTATGTTTATAGTATTTACTACTTTTGCCCTTATTACCCTCGTTTCGTATATGTTGTTACGCTCTTAGCTCTTTTTTAGTAGCTAATAGCTCTAGTGCTATTAACCCTTCGAAGGTCGTCGTCGTCGCTATAGGAGCGGTAGGAGGAGTTGTTCTTATAATAGTCGTAGAGCGGTAAGGATAGTAGTAGAGCGGTCGATTCGAGCTTAGTAGAGTAGCCGATATAGTCGTATTAGTAGAAGGAGCGTAAATTCGACGACGGCGGTAAGGATAATAAGGACGTAGAGGATAAGAAATTGTTCGCTAGTAATAAATCTAATAAGAAGGAAGAGTTAGCTAATAAAATAGACAGTTTTAAGGACGGTTTTAAGGATAGTAGTAACGGTAGTAAGGGATTAAAGGATTCGGAGGGCAGTAGAAGTAATAACGTTACCGCCGCCGCCGCTACTAAGTTATCTATTTTAGATCTTATATCGTCCGCCGCTACTACTATTACGAAGGGGGTTGTTACTACTAGTAGAGGTATTGTTACTAATAAAGAAGACTCGGACGAAGCGATATCTATAGACCTAGTACTACTACCAAACGATCGGACCTTCCGTAGCTATGCTTAGGCTATTAAATACTGCTAGGACTAGGCCTAACGCTATAGATATAGTCTTGCTATTAGCACGAGCAAGAAGAGCAAGACTAAGGGCAAGCATCTTATTAGCAAGTACTATATATGCTCGCGAGGCGGAAGTCCTCGTAAGGGTCGAGTTACTAAGGGCACTCGTTCTTCAGCATCCTCTAGCAAGTATAGATGCGCATTTAGTCTTATAATAGAACTCGTCGATACTAGCGATCCGAGTAGTCGTTAGGAAGTTCGATATAGTAAGTATATTACTTACAATTACGCCGCCGAGTATCCTTCTACGTTACTAGTCTACCGGCGTAGATAGCGGATATAGGCTATTAAGAAGTCTATCGTGGAGGATCTATATGCTAACGCTATAGTCGCTACAACCCTTATACGCCTTCGAAATCGCGCTAGCAACGATAAGGAGTGCATCCAAACGGTTAGAGATATCTATAACTTACGCTAGCTCGCTCGTTAAACCGTATAAGGGGATTTTACGCCGGCGGAAGTAGTTATTCGACTGTTAAAGGATTAAGGATATCCCTTTAAACCGGAGGTTAATCGGTTAACTCGACAGCTAGATAGACTGCTCGTTCTTAATCCTTAGATAGTTAAACTCTACTCCGGCAATATCTAGAGACTGTTGTGCTAGATAACACGTATAAAACCAACCGCTATAACCGGCTATTAATAAACATTATCTATATAACCGGAGCCGGTAAGACTATGCTAATTAGCTATTGTTTAATAGACAAGGAGGACGAGCAATCCTTTACATAGCTCCTTACGGAGTTTAAGAAGCTCCTTCTTAATTATTATAAGCTAAGCAGCACTACTGCTCCTACTATTGCTAACCCGTTGCTATTGCTAGGTGTCTTCGTAACTAACCGAGATAGAGGTCTTATAAGGGCCTTAGATACGGTTTTCCTAACAACACTAGCCCTTATCTGCCGCTAGTACGTGTTTAAGAACGTTTAAGCCCAAGTACGGAAGAAATAGCTATAGGTACTAGTAATTAATAAGGAAACTAGCAAGCAGACTTACTTCGAGGACTTACTATAGACGACTGCGTTTATAAAGCTTTTTAAACGGACAATTAATAGCAAAACTCTAGCCGAGTTTAACGATAATAATGCCGCCTTTTAGAGCTAAGAGCAGTCCGTAGAGGTTAGCTAGCTCTACGACTACATTAACCGCGAGTACTAGCCTTATAAGGAGAAGCTAGTGTATTACTGGATATCTAAATACCTATATTATAGTTAGAGAGCGAGCTTAAGGGTAGAAGGAGCTTACTCGGCTATAAAGAAGTAGCTAGCCGGTCGACGACACAACGTCCTTACGCTGTTTCTTAAACTCTAGCTATAGTAGGCTCTTCGTAGTGTAGCGATCCGATAGCAACATACTCGTAAGAAGGCCTACGTTCCACGCAATCTTAGGCATTCTTGCTATCGCTATGTTATTAAGGTTATTTACTATAGAGCGCTCTATAAGGTAGCTAAGTAGATAGCTAACGCCGTAGATAAGCGGCGTACGATTGCTAAGGGTAAGATTATAACGCTAATAGTCTATACCGGCTCCTTTACTACTTCCGAGGGCATACTATACTAGTACAAGATTAACGACATAATAATAAATAACGGCCGCGTAGAGTTCCTTCCGGAGCACTTCGACCGGCACTACTATATCGAGAAGGGCGCTACTCTACTAGCTCGGATCGTTACTATCGA
This sequence comes from Zymoseptoria crescenta, assembly GCA_026122155.1. NCBI lineage: Eukaryota > Fungi > Ascomycota > Dothideomycetes > Mycosphaerellales > Mycosphaerellaceae > Zymoseptoria > Zymoseptoria crescenta. The sequence goes on from JALRMM010000384.1 coordinate 25,660, forward strand.
CTAGACGATTTACGAGCTAGCCGTAATACTAAATAATAGACCCTTAAACTTACGACCGCGTAGTGCCGGTAGAGGTCGTAGACGTGCTAACGTACGAGAGCCCTTATCGTTCGAATATACTAATGCTAATTATCTAGCGTCTACTATACTAGCGGCGAGCGGACGTAGATAAGGGCGTAGAAGGGGTAGAAGAAGGGGTAGTAGACTCGCAACCCCTTCGTAGAGCTAGCCTTAATAACGCTAGCCTTAGCAACGCTAGCCGCTCGTTTATACGCCTTACGGCTTTTATAATAGCATTAGCTATAGTATGTAGCTAAACGACACTACTATTCGATAGGTAGTCGGACTACGTAAACTCGTATAAGCACCTTCTCGTAACGAGCTCTATATAAGGGCATAGCAACAGCAATGCTATAATAGCTAGATGCCTCTACCTTCTACCGCACCGGCTTAACAACATATCTATATACTAATACCTCTTACTACTTAGCCGCTAGTGCTATACTATATTCTATTCGAATTACTATAACTTAATACGAGAGCCTATATAAGGGTAGGGCAAGGGCGGCAATATTAAGCTATATAGACGACAAACGACTTACTAGCGCATTAATAACACCTTTAAATCCAGCGTACGATAAACATAAAAAACCGCTAGTACCGCTAGCGACGCGAGATAGACGCGAACGATGTACGTACGGCCCTTTTAACCCGTATAAAGGCTAATTTTAACATGCCTCTAGTCTGGGGCGTTCGGTATTTAGCGATCGAGTTCTCTGGATTTATTATTTCCCCACTACCTTGTCCTATTTATAGATCCGGGACTGGGATAATTACGTCGCGGTCTTTTCCAGGATTACGACTAGCAAGTTCAGCCGTAATTTGTCCTTCTACCGGCATATGTAGACTACAAAGGTTATAGTAGAACCCGAGCGGACTTATTCGAGCTATTACTATAGAGGCTAGCGCTCTTCGAGCTTACTATTAAATTTTTGCCTGCGATATTTCACCTATAATAATCCTTATGTAAAGGCGAAAATAAAGTTATTAATCGAAGCCTAGCTAAGCTAAAAGTACTATCGCATCTGAAAAAGAAAGGCGATTAGCGAATGCACTAAGGTACCGTAGGCCGTAGCACGGCGCTAAGCCTCGACGTACTAGGTTCAAGCCTATGTTTTGCCCTAGCCGGTTGTAGATCCTAAACAGCATAGTACTACCGACAACGGAGAACACAACTAACTAAGCTAGAAGCCCCTTAACGCTAATTAAGCTAGGTAAGTCCCTCCCCTAGTAATATTTAAAGCTTAAGATTTTCGTATTTAAAGCTTAACGCGGTTACGTGCGCTAGAATTCGGCGGATCCTTACTTTGCCCTCCTTCTTAATAATATGCTTATTATCTTAACAATTGGGGCGTAGGTACTAATTTGACCGCCTTAGGTATCTATAGCCGCTAACTAATTAACAATTTACCCTCGAAACTCTAGGTAATTAACGTTACCTTCTATACTTTACTCTTTTAAGAGCGGAAATCGCTCTTACGCCGCTACTACCGTACCTTCTCGAATTTAGCTAACTTAGACGTTTTAAGAGCTTAGATCTAAGGGACTTAGTAGTAGAGCAAAAGGAGAAAGACTCGGTAGCATTAAAAGGCTAGACTTAGTAGATTTCAAGAGCTGGACTTAGTGGATTTTAAGAGCTAGACTTAGTAGATTTCAAGAGCTAGACTTAGTGGATTTTAAGAGCTAGACTTAGTAGACTTTTAAGAGCTAGACTTAGTAGACTTTAGGAGACGGACATAGTAGTAGTAGAGCAAAAAGCAATAATACTAATCGGAGCTCGTAGCCGGAACAACCTAAACAGCGTAATAGTAGTATTTATCGTTTATAGAGAGCGCCTTTTATTTTTACCTAAGCATTTCCGGTCGAACCGGATTAAGACAGGATTTAGTTAACAATTTACCTAAGGGTATCTAATTAATATTGCAGCCTAAACGAATTAGGCACCTATAATAACAGTCTTAGTTAAAGCCTAAAGGCCTACCTAGTCGTTAATACCTTAGAAGTTTGTAAGTAGTAAGACTACGGTATAGAGAGTTAAAGGGATTAAACCTACGAGGGAATCGAACCCACGACTATTAATTAGTTGTTCTGTTAGCATGTTGCAATACTTGCTTAAGGTAAAGTACCTAACCGTAGCAAACTACTAATAGGGAGAGCACTCCTAAAGGTAACGCACTAGCGGCTAAGCTACGCGATAGGATATATAAATAGAGGTAGTGAAGTTATTAGGGTTTATAAGGGCAAAAGGGGACAGAGTAAATAGTAAGGCGGTAGGGTAGGGGTATAGGCGGAGGGCGGCGGCGGCGGTAAGGCTAGAAGTTAGGTAACTATGCGATTGTTAGTGCTATTTAATAAGCTAATAAGGAACGGGGTTTTAGGGCGGCAATCGCCGAGTTTAGCGGAACGGTAGACTTTATAACGGTAGACTTTATAATAGTAGACTCTATGTTTATAGCGGAAGGCTTATATTTGTCGCAATCTACGTACTTGCTCTTATAGCCCTATCTTATCGATATCTATGCACTATGTATCTAGCCCTTAGTCCTTATAACTCGTCGTCGCTCTAGCTCTAGGTCGCTACACCTATGTTTATCTAATCCTCGGCAGTCTCCTAGTCCTACTACTACTATTGTCCTCGTCGACGCCTCTATAATAGAGGCGTAAGACTATAGAACTCCTACTCCTCCTCTTCGGCCTATACTACCGCCGTACGAGTAGCCTCTTCCTACTACTAAGTAGTTAATAGCGGCTAAGATTAGACATCTAGCTAACTCGATAGATTGCACTAGTCGAAGGCAGCGTAGATACGCTCCTTAAGCGAGCTATACTCTCAATCCGTATTAAGATTTAACCGGTTAGATATCGTGCGAGCGATTCGCTTCGATATAGGAGTTAAGCGAGGCTAGGAGTCTTGCGTGTCTCGATTACTACTATTCTATAGCTAGATGCGCTATAGTTGCCGCCGATTAATATCGGCTTGCCTCGTAAGGGAGGTTATAGTCTTAAGATTTAAGAATAAAGAGAAGTCGAAAGGTGTCTTGAATATAAGGGAATCGAGGGTCTTAACACGAGACATAGCGACGTAACGCTAACTAGTTACGAACTCCTTCTAATTAATGTCGACTACCGCCTTATCTAATATAAGGCCTTAAGACTTATGCACCGTTATAGCGTATACGAGCCGAATAGGGAACTACTAACGATAGTGTTCCTAGCTACCGCGATAGAAGGTACGGCGAACGCGGAAGATTAGAATAGTAATACGACTATCTAGAAGCTCCTCGAGATACGTTCTAGTATAGTCCTAGGGTAAGAGGGCTACGATAAGGTAGTAAGGTAGCGTGTTTCGTAGATCCGGAGTTCTAGGCGACTACTAGAAGGCGTGGATCGTACCTTAAGATCTATTAACGAGGCTATTATCCGTCTAGATGTTGTCTAGTACTATAATATTAGAGCCTACGGACATTATAACCTTAAGTTCGAGCTAACCGCATTCGTCTAATAAGGCCCTCTTACTAACCTCTTAATCGTCGTAGGTAGCAACGACATTAATTATAGGGCTACTAATCTCCTTTAGACGCTCTTCGTTCTAATTGTCTACGGCTCCGTTAGTATAGTAGATGTAAGGAGCCGTATTAAACAGCCGACGTTTATCTACATTTAATCTAGAAGAAGCACGGGCTATTAATATCTTCTATTGTTCTCGAGAGATGCTATTATTCCGTAGACCTTCTAGAGCCTAACGGAAGGGCAATTGTGCATTGCCTTATTAGCGCATAAGACGAACAAGCTCGACTATCTTGTTAAAGCTATAGTAGGTAGCTCGGCCGGCGATATCGTAAATGTTGTTAAGTTCCGACACTAGTATATATAGAGGGTGTACGCTAATAGGAGGGAGCTAGAAAAAGTTACTAGCGAGTAGAACGTTTATACTACCTATTAGCTAATCCGATGCTCGAACCTGTTATAGGCGCTTCTCGATCTACCTTAGCTACGTAAGACCGATTATGCTCTTCTTATTAACGATAAGGAAGTGGATATTAGCGAGAGCTATGCGTATGTTACGGACTATATTCGCTGTTAGGTTAGTAAACTGGCCCTTAATCTGCAGCTTAAAGAGCTTATAGAGGGTCTAGCTATTAATCGCATAAGCTGTAATACTAGTAGGTACGAGGCGTAAGACGGGTGTAGGTTTCCGAGCCTTACGAGCGGACTTCTAAAGGTAGGTAGAGATAAGCTTAATAACGAAGGACTTTCCAGTCCTAGCACGACTATCGATATTAAGTAGGAGCTACTTTAGTTAACGTGCAGCGATAATGTCCGTATACTAGGTTATAACTAAATCGTAGATTAATCGCTACTCTAGGTTTAGATGCTCTTTCTTAGCCGTTAACTATAAGTCGACATCTAGGTTTATAGGGTTCGCAAGCTTCTCTTCTACCTAGTAGTTACGTCCTAGATAAGCAGCGATGTTCTAAAAGCGTACATAGTAGGCACTAACGAACGGAGTCTAGTCGGCATTACGGTCGATCGGGCGATATCCGAGTGTATTAGTATTGTTCTTATTATAACGACGAGCGCGATCGAGCTCGGTCTAATAAGCTTTAGTCTACTCCTTATCGATCTTACGCTCCTCGAACTCCGGGCCTATATCCCCTAGCCTCTAAAGTAGCTCGAGGTAGTTACGGGGGTAGACGTAGCTACGCTTATAGAAGTCGTATGCCTCCTCCTATATATTAAAAGGGAAGTCTTCCTCGTTTATAGCGTCCTATAGAGTAACTAGTAGCTTTAGGAACTCGCGGAAGGGGTAGTAGAGCACGACCTTAGTACGGTAGCAGTCGACGTAGCTCGACTCTATAGGTACGTTCTTATATCGAGGGAAGTAGTTTAGTAGTCGTAGTAGTCTACGTAAGAGGACCTTCGGTAGTATAGAGCTAGTGTTGTAGTTAGTAAGGATGTCGAAGTAGCTAACATCTTTATCGATTCCCTACGAGCTATGTACTTCTTAATAAGGGATTTGCCTTTACGACCGCTACTACTACTACTACTACCTACTTTACCTTCTAGCTGCTCGTCGAGCGAGAGAGGGCGGGCCTAATACTTAATAGGCCTATAGTCGACCGCAATAACCGTACGTGTGCTAGCCTAAAGATTTAAGCCGAGTAATAGATAGGAGACTTCCTAAGCGGTCTAGTTACGATCTCCGATAAGCCGGTTTATAGCCTTTACGATAAGTAAGACGACTAGTTAGTTAGTAGACACATGCGGGATTAGTGCTTTAACTACCTTATTATATAGCTGCGACGATGTCTTAGCCTTACTATAGTACTTAGCTATGTATTTAATTACTATATGCACGGAAGTATAAGGCGAGATGTCGTAGTTTGCCCGCTAGCCGAGTAAGATAACTAGCGAGAAGTAGTTTAGTATATCCTAATTACTCTAAGCGATAAATATTAGATAGAATAGATTGCGTTTCTTACTCGTCTTAGCTTCTTCTTAGACCTCGCGAGGGAAGTAGAAGCGATAGAAGGTGCGAGCGTCGTTAGGGTTCTAGCCCTTCTTACGGCATTAATAGTATTTAGTGCACTTATAGCGCTGTATACGGTTAATAACATCCGAGAGGTTGCGGAGGGTGTTAGTTAGTTCGTTAGTGCTAAAGCTAATAGCTCTACGAGCCGTCGTCGCGGTAGTTCGCTATAGTTTAGGATTAATCGCTTTAAGGTAACGGTTCTATAGCTCGGTAAAGTCTATACGGCCCTAATTAGTCTCTATATCCGCCTTTAGTATACCCTCCGTCTAGAAGAAGCCGTAATAGTAAATGCTACTACGGCCTTAAAATTCGTACCGATACTAGTAGTCCTTAACATAGAACTTTAGCACGATAACGGTATCGAGAAACGCCTGGATGCGACGGTAGAAGTAGGCGGTTACGATATAGGGGTTATCGCGGAGGTTGTTACGAGCGATTCGGTAGCGCTGTTTAGGGTTACTAGCTAGCTACTCTTAGTAGCGAGGCATATACATTATTAACGATAGCTAGTAAAGGTCGGTAGGACTAAAGGTAAAGAAAGCCGCTAGAGGCTTAAGAGTATAGTAATACGTCTCGAGGTTGCGCTTTATGCTATTCTAGTAGGTACGGGTTCTACGTAGTAAGCTTAATAAGCGGACAATCGAGTTTAGAAGAGCCTTAGCTTACGGATCGTCTAGTGTATTAAAAGCGGCTCGGATATCGTCCGTTATAAGATCCTTAAATTAAGGATAATACTTTACGAAGAAGGTAGACTTACCGCGGGTTTAGTTACGTATCTCAGTGTTAAACACGACGTACCGGAAGCGCGGGTATTAGGCGAAGCGCATGTCTTTATACTTTATAAGGTAATCGATATATTAGCGGTAGGTTATAGAGCGCTTACGCGGCTAATTAATCTTAGCTAGTCCGCGTAGAAATAGCGAAGGGGAGGCTAGCGAGAGGATAGCCTAAGAGTCGATCTCTTCGGATAGTAGGCGTTCTTTAACCTCCGGCTAAGTAAGCTATAGACGCTGTTATAGTTATTAACCGCCTAGTAGAGCTAAAGCGGTGCGAGCCTATATACGATATACGAGTTTATCGAGATTAGCCGTATCGGGGTTAAGGTTAGGGATAGTAGCACTATCGAAGCCGGCATCGTTATCTAGCTATTTAGCTTCTATAGAGTTAGCACCTTATAGCTCTAACTAAGTTTGCGGGCGCTAATCTCTAGTCGTATCGGTACCGCTACTAGCGTTAGCGTTATAGGTAGTAGTAGGTAGCCGGTCGATAATGTTAGCGTTAGTTAGAAGGTTAGAAATGCGAGCTTTATCGATAGCAACATCGCTATATCTAGGATAGTTAGCCTTTAGATACTATAGCTATCGTAGTATAATATCCTTACGGATAGTAAACTCTCGTAAGAATTAGCGTTTACGAGAAGCTTACTTCAATACGTCGAGTATAAGTCGAAGGTATACGTAGTATAGCTTAGCGTATATATAGCCTCCGTATAACCTAAGGAAAATCTATTCCTAATTGGGCGTAGGGCATTAGGTATCGAGTATCGGACGTTAGGCGTTAGGCGGTAAAGCCGGCTAGCCTTAGGTACTAGCCTCTAATAATACCCCCCCCCCCCCCCCTAACCCCCCTTCGCGTCCCTCTAGTCGTAGAATCGACTAAACTATCGAACTCGTTATAAAATTTCGTTCCCTTAAGGAAAAATTTCTATTACCTCCTATCCTACTAATCTTATAAAGTTATACCTAGCTACTTATCGTAGCTATAACCTAGCCTACTCGGCTATCTAGCTTCTAGCTAAAGTTAAGGTATAAAAGCAACTAAAATTCTACTATACTTATATCTATAGTTCTTAAGACGCCTTATATAACCTACTAGTCGATAACATCCGGGCCCGAGTAATACGGGCTAATAGATATAGTAGTATAACGGCTAGCTATTTAGGGCCCCTTCGTAAAGTAGTTCGGCTAAGCCTCGTTAGGTAGTAGGGTTATACTCTA